>WJFB01001157.1:0-36589 GCA_009870185.1 Pygmarrhopalites habei
GTCTACCCTAATTAATTCAAAACAGTTTTTTCTAATTTTCTACAAAGGTTGGTGAAATCCTCCAGTTGTTTTACACATTGTCGTGTATATCTGATGTAACTCGGCAATTAACAGTATTAATGCTCTTTATATTGAACAGACAAGCCCGGCGACTGGTTGCTGTCACAGTATCACACTGTGAAGTACTGTAAATTAGATTATTCGCATGTAAGTTCTATATTAGTAGAGTTTTTTTTTGTAATCTTACATGCTTTAGAAGTCATTGTCTATAAAATTGGCACACAATATTGTACACAAAACTACGAAACACAAAAATCGCTTTATTAATTATTTTGAATTTTAAATGGTACCTAGAAACGTTGTGTTCGTGAGGTATGTTCTTTGAAAGTTATGCACTTATGATTATTCAACATATACAGTATTAGCTTGAATTCGTATACCTTTATTATTTTCATCTTTAAGCTTAATAAACACTGGATTCACTATAAGGTAATAAAATTAGTAACATTTCGAAGTCAAAAATGTGGAATATTTCATCCTGTGGATATATATATATATATATATATATTACATATATATTGTGCTTTTATGAGCAGCCGAGCCTTTTTCAACATATCGGAATGGTCTCTTCCCTTAATGGAAAAGTCCAGAAGTTGAAGGTAGTCTTTCTATAGCAAACAGTAACGTAATCATGATATTATGTATATGATCATGTATATAATATTTTTTAGGATCGCCAATTTGGGAAATTGGTGAGCTTTGAAATGTTTTGTTCAAAATTTTCTAAATTATTTGGCGAGGAATTTGAAACTAATATTTTAACTGATTGAAAATATTCAGGAATTGTTTACACGTCATGACAATCCTGAGGCGAAAGTTGAAAGCACAATAAAGCACTACGGCAAATTTTCGTTAGAAAAAGCCTATCAAGGATCCAGCTTTTTTTGGGGATTAGCTCCGGAAGCTGGTAAATTGTTACCTAAATATATACTTAAATATTCATTTGGAGATACGAAATGTAATAACCACATGATCAAAAATTGCAGGAGATACAATCAAAATTACATTTGAGCAGCCCATCCACTTGACAAAGTGAGAAAATATAATTTTGTTTGTTCACATTACATAACATTATGCTCCTACATGAGTTGTCTATTTTCACACTTTTGGAACAGCTATAGATTTATAAGCGGAAACGCTGAACATCCTTCGGACAAAATACATAACGCTACTTTCGAGGTTCTCCCTAGTGCTAAGGAACCTGTCGATCGAGTTGCTGGATCAACTTTGGTTACCAAAGATGGTTATGTCGTTATTGGTACGTATTGGTACAAGTTTACGAAATTTAACACTTTTTGTTATTGACTACATGAGAACAGATATGTTGTAGTCTTTGTGAAAGGTCTCAGGAGCTGAGACTCAGGTAGTAATTGAATGTTTGCACTATACCTGTAGCTATACAGAATCTGTATATTGAGGCTGTTGTAACAAAAGTAGGAATTTCGCATGTTTAAATAACAATGAACTGAATGTGACATTTTCTTCTTCCACTTGATACTTAAATGAATGTACAATTATTGTACCTATTGTACTACAATACGTATCATTGCCGTTATTTCTATGTTACGAAAATATTTCAATTGAAGTGGCGCTATTGTGTAACTAATTTGTATTTCATTTACATGATCCTGCAGATTATTTTGGTACTGATGGTGTGCTTGACGGTCAAATTCCGGAGAAATTAAATCCTATTAAAATTGTGCGCATTACCCTGAAGGAAGCAAGTGAAAATTGGGTGATCCTATCAGAGGTCAGTGTTTCACATTATGCTCACTCTAATTTAGTTACTATATTTGCACTGAAGTTGTTTTCTTATTGGTGTAATCGTGTCCTTAACCGTAACTGATTCAATTTTTATTATGATTTTCGCAGATTTTGCTTGAAAAAAGCTAACTAAAAAGCATACTTGTTATATTTTTTTGGTATCAAAATGACAAGCGCTAACAACTGTAATATTTTGACCATCTAGTGTATTTTGTAATTGTCATTACTCTTAAAGGGTGTAGAATTTTTTTATGTTTCTTGTCAGAATATAATGAGCTCAACCTCGTATAGCTGACATGTACTCTTTTGTCAGTAGCAGTTTTCATGGCATTTTGTAGCCGAAAAAGATTTAAGAGAGCTATCATTGATCAGGTTTTTGACATGGAAGATTTTGCCATATCTTTGTCAGGACAGTGTAACGTGGTACCTTAATGTATTTATTATCTGGTAGGAAAACATACACATACTTAACTCATTGCCAGTCTTTTTTAACAATAAGCTTTGTACTGTTTGCGAGTTAAATAATGATAAAAATACCATGTAACTAAAGTGTGATCATGTTCTTTTTATTCTGAAAGGAAAAGTAACTTACTCTGTGTATTTTGTTTAAGCTCTATAAGATTGTAAACTACTACCATAGTATAGTAGATAGGATTTTGTGAATGTATGATCTGGTGAGAAGGCGAGAATGCCAAATATTGTGTTATTACTATCCATTTCAGGAAAAAGGATAATCGAGAAGCCTAATATACTTTGTATTCTTTATACGATGCTGTAGGGCTATATCTATGTAATATAGTTGGTGATATTCATATATATCGTATGTGTACCAAAGTATCGCACTGCTTCCTATACAACAGAGTAATAATTTTTTGTACTTACTGAAGCGAACCAAACGTTCCTCCTGTAGAAAATTCGAGTTGAGTCAACGCTCTTCTGATTTTAAATACATTTAATTCTTAAACTCTCAACACAACTAGTTAATAGATAGATATTACTGAACACTTACAAAATCAAGACTGGATTTTAAATGTTACTCTTTTCACTGCACACAAAATGTTGATGTCACTAATTTTATATTTTTAATTCTCTAGTTTTTTTCTCCCTTTTGAATTCTGTTGTACAAACAGTATGATAGGTTACTACACATTAGAATTTCATTTCCCACATGGAGAATTGTATGTCATCCAAGTTGTTCGTATAGTAGTTACGATAGTGCATAAATACTGCAACGTCAAATGGAATGAAATTGTATAATATAAGATTTTTGTAATGAATGAGATGTACCGAAAAAATTCCGAATTAAATTTTGAACGAAATCTATATCAATAACACTTGGATAAGCATAGGAATAAAAAAGTTTGATGCCAAAAAATGTGCTCTTTACTGTGTATTTAATTTATTGCAATGCATTCCAAGGAGTTTTACTGTTTTTAAATAACAGTAGCTTCTGTTGAATTTATTCGCGATGATTATCTATAAGGAATTTACGTAATTGTTTTACATTCAACATTTTTTTAATATATTTGCACAAGTTCTTTCTGAGCTTGTTTCATTGCAGGTTTTTTGCATATTAATAATGAATACGGCGCTTTCTTCCTCTCAAATGTCTCATCCCTCGTGTGATTTCAGAGTGTCTCATGGAACTTGTCCTCATTAAAATTTTATTACACATGGATCTCCATAGGTTCTTTCCCTTCACCACCTTACTGTGTACAATACACTATTATAATAGGGTCGCATTACAAATCAACTACGGGTTTCATCATTATTATTGCAAGTAAGTAGTTGTCGGTCAAATATTGCGGTTTCTTTGAATTATTTTTGCAGTCAAAAAAGGTCAACAACCGGAGGTCAGTTGTAACACCTAGAGTAACTCTATTTTTTACTAAGTTATAATAATTATATAATATTTTTAACAAAGACAGAAATATCATTGAAAACGTGTTAAAGGAATGTACATTTTCTGTAGTTATTTTTTTGATAGTGTGTTACATTGGTTCATATATTCGCTGAATTCTACATAGTAATTTATCTAGTACATATTATAGCACATTAAATGTAGTCATTGCAATAATAATTAAATATGTCATGATTACAATGTATGTACATAATAAGCATATTATGAATAAGTATATTTCGCATATACAACATAAAATTGAAATGAGTGTCACTTCTTGTTGGTTATATTTTCAGCCAAAACTTATTACTTAATAAGTTGTTATATCATGTATTGTATGTATAGATAATATATATATGTATGTATTAAATCAAATACATTTTCATTTAAAAATATTAATTGATTGTAGTTAATGAGTACGTAATGACATGCACATTTGGTGCATACATCAATACAGGCAGATTATTGACTAGCATCATCATCCGGGTCTCGTTTAACAGCCACGGCCATATTATTATTAGTAAAATATATTATTTAATCTTAGGAATAACTCTTGATTTTCAATATTTGCTATTATTTCTTTTGATACATAAGTAATGATCTTCCTCCAACATATAGTTTCACTAAATAATAATAAACTCATTTGATTCTAACCATCATACTTAAAAGTGTTAGATCATTTATGGTTTTGAAAACTACCATGTCAATAACAATTTTTTATATAGCTGAAATATTCATATTGCGGATACGTTTTCCTCAAGCTACGTAGAATGTACCCCATGTATCCAATTCAGCACAAGCTGTCCTTCAACGATTCTAACTTGGCTAGGTTCTGACAATTAGAAAATACAAAAGAATTTTTGAATTTTCAACTTGAAAATTTCAAGAAATAAATACAAAGGAACATTGCAGCCAAGTTCCAGATCAATTTATTACCTCAGGAGTAAGTTCTTCGGGTGTTACCGGAGATTCGTGGCTATCGCGACTTTGCCTACAAAGATAAATTGCCACTCATAAAAAATTGTTTTTAGTGTATCAACAAATTATTATTATCTTTTTACCTTTTATGATTGTCACTGTCTTCAATTTCCAAGCTGGATTTCTTAGTGCAGGTTGCAAAGACGGGCGTTGAGTCTAAAAAAATTCAGCAGTGCATTTTGTCAGAAAGTATTCGGAACCAAGTAACTAAACGTGGGAGAATAAAATTTACCTGTAATTTCCATCTTTTCCGAACACTCTTGAACAGTATCAGCAGAGTCTAATTGCGGGATAAGAAAATTTTATGATAATTTTGGTTTTTAAAACAGGAATAATTACGCCCCGATTCAGGTATAAAAGTCACCTGTACGGGATGATGACACTGAAGGAATACTTTCGGATGGAGGCTCTTCTGGTGGTGGTTTATTGTTAAAGGCTTCAGGGATTGTTTCACTTGTGACTTGTTGTTGTTCTTCTGGCGCAACAACAGAAACGATTTCATTGTTACTAAAATCAGCAAATGGTTCTATGTCTGGTTCAACTACTCCTACTTCCGGTTCTTCTGTCCCGGTCTCCTCTCGTATCTCAGCGGTTGAGGGTTCTGAACTAATGGCCTCGTCATCTTTGTCTTCTTCTTCTTCCTTCTCACTTTCTCCTGGCAGTTTACACTCGTCTGTCATGGGAGTGGCTGCTGTGATTACTATTTGTGCTACTTCTAAACCCTCAGCACCTTCATCCTAATGACAACAACAACCATTAAAATTTAAAACAACAGACATTCCATCGGTTCACACGAGTATTCAAAAACATTTTCCGTACCTCTCCATTCTCTCTGTCCTCAATCTCATTGTCAGGCTCTGTGACTGTGATGGCGACGTCTTTTTTTTCAGAAAAAGGGATAAATTGCTATTAATTGCTAATGGTTTTTTGTATTGTGAATAATATGTTGATGCTTACGTACCTGGCACCTCATGTATGACAACTATTGGTTGACCATCCTCTCCAAATTGTGTCTGATATTTTTGCTGTTGATCGCTATTTAACTGCAAAAAGTCAATTCTTATTTAGTATAGCCCAAAAGCCAATAGATATTAGATTAGTTAATATGTACATTTGTCAAGAAAATATCAGTTACATACTTCCATCTCAAAGGGTTGTTTATAATTGTAGGACACAGCTGAAATTTGAAGTATAATTATGGAACGTCAACCTTTATGAATCACTGGCAATATTATGATTTTGTAAAGCTCACCAGTTTTAGGTTTTTGTGTGGCTGGAACATCAGTTTCAGGGGTTGGTTGTGTGACAACTATTTGAGACACTTGTAAACCAGGGTCGACAATTTGCCCCTAAGTAACCAATATGTAGATCTATATTATTTGAGAAGGTCTATGAAATGATAATTTCCTGTAATATGAGTCCAAGTTACCAATAAATGTCCGGGAACCTCTGGAGGTGTGTACTGAGGTGGATCAATACCAGAGTCAGAGATTTCATCCTCTTCCAACTCTTCCTCGTCCTTTTTTAAAAGAAAAAAGAAAATTTAATTAAATTGGTTTGGGAATTAAACTCCAAAGTTGTGACCTTACTTCTGGGAAATTGATTGGTTCTCCATCCCAATTGCATTCTTCACAGACGATTGAAGGGAAGAGCCCTTTAATACCATCATACTCGCCCTCCCACCAACCATCCTCCTCATCATGAACAATCTGTAGAAATGGAAAAAAATCTCATTCAAGTATTTTTACAACTCCTGTTAGTGTTAGAAATTTTGTCTTGACTTTTTCTACTCACAGTTCTGGTGACGCGAATAATTTGTCCCTCATAAAACGAGAGTTCCTCCGGTGCAGTGGCTTCGTACTCATACAAAGCTTTGCAAAACATACCCTCTGGTTCTAAAATTATGATTACAAAATAATTAAAATTCAGTTCAAAAGACAGATTCTAGTGAGTGAATTAGACATTGGACAATGAAAAGGACTGACCATCCCCACGAAGTTCATTAATGAACGGAGTTGTTCCCCCACTTGACACGGTTGTCACAGCAGCGTTGGCTATCTCTCGAGGGACGTCTTCATCAATTTCCGGGTAGCCATTGGATATTGGAGCAACTTCGGAATGTTGAGGTAAAGAGTCGGCAGTGGTGAGGTCATCCTGGTCGTTGACATCCGTCGCTTTGCTATCTTGAATGTGGTAGTCGACGGAGGAGAAGGAAATTTGAGGTTGAAGGGGACAACCCCCGGATGACCCGCCTTCCCCCTCCACGTAATTTTGTGGCACATAACCTTCTTCTCCCTTGTAATTTCGTGCACGGACCCAACCATCCCCGTCTCCCTCTCCAATTAAATCCAAATGTTCATTCTCTAAGATACTCAGTTCATCCGGATTTTGTGCCTACACAAAAATAAAAAATATTATTTTACTACTGTAGCCTATTGGAATTTGGAGATTACAATTTTGTTGACTCACAGTGTAAGAGTACAAGGCAACACATTTGGTCACCCCCACTTCCCCGTCCCCTTGTTCTGTTGGCCAAGAGTCACGGTGTACTTGATTTTCAGTTGTGACGGGGGGACTAGTTGGCAATTCTGCACCCCCACTGTCATCACCCCAGTCAACTTTTGTGGGGTCATCTCCCCATGCTGGTTCCCAGCTACTTGCTTGAACTTTACTTTCCTGAGCTCTACTTTCTGCTTGTGCTGCTGCTATGTATGCTGTGTACACGAAAATATTTTACAAAATTCTTTTAACTGTGCAATGTAATTTTACATAAAGAGGGGTGGAAAAGTGGAAGTTTACCATCAATATCTTCTTCATGGTCAGAAGTTGAGATGGACTCTCGTTTCATGACTTCCTTCCTTGCTGCTGCCGCCACTTTCCCTTGATGTTCCAGCGACGCTTCATTAGACTCTGAATCGTAGTAAGGGTCATGTGCTTGTTGTTGTTGCTCCTAATTTTCAATTCAATTCCACATTTTTTTTACTTACTTATGTCAGTTTTTAATGGAAATATCATCAAAAGATTCTCTCGCTTACACCCGATGTGTCCGTTCTGATAGAGTTCGAGCTACTTGAACGTGGAATATCCAATGTTGTTGTCAGACTCTCGATGTCCTAAAGAGAATTCAACACCTCTTACAGTAAACACAATTTGTTTAACCTTGGACTACTAGTATAGTACGATAGTCATACGAAGAATTTGAACTAACCTGCATCCACTCATCAACATTGACACTTCCATCCCTGAGACACCTGGAAATATCGGAGAGAGATTTTAGCATGAAACTTTTAAGATTGACAGGCATGGTCTTCTTGTGAGTGAAAGTCAGTGAAATTTAAAAAATTTACTCAATGACGCCCTCTGCCTTTGCTTTCTCTGTCTCTGCTCTCCGAATATTTTCCTTCAATTCGTCAATCTTAATGTCCAAATCAGGTCCATTAGGGTCATCCGGATCACTCTGAAAGATTCAATCATTCCATCAAGTTTCTTAGGGAGTAATGTGTGTCTCCACATATCATGTAGTCTCTCTCTCTCCGGTAGTGAGCTAAGAGCACACATATCAATGCACTACTACAACATTATTCAGTGAAAGAGCTGCCAATCATCTGTCGTGGAGTTTTCTCCGGGATTCTATTCCTGGACTCTCATTATTTATTTCCTTGAGAAACCCCGATGGAATCATTTATGAGTCATGTGACACTTTGAGTGGAGAAGAGAGGAAGAAGAAATAGTTTGTCCACACTCCACTTCCCCATCTATGTATCTGCGCTCTGGACGGATAAAATATTCATGGGATTTATTGAGTCTGGCGTAGAGGCAATATCACAAAATACCAAGTCTTTGTTTCACTGGTGAATACGTAGAAAGGACGTAACCCATATCCAGTCAGATACTAAATTCACACACAGCCATACTATTCTGTCCAGCATTCTTTTAATACTGTATGCTGAGGCTGATCAACCTTCATTTTTTATATGAGGAGAATGACTAGGAAGTTGACTCCCCTTTCAATTTTATGTAGAATGCACTCAGTTGATTAATGTAAATGATGATGATGGGCAGGAGTCAGTCAATCTGAATGCATCACACATAATATAAGAATGCACGCCGTGCGTTTGCATGATGCAACTTCAAAAAAACTTGAACAGGACGCTATCGTCGCTGTGAGGAAAATCTGACTCGTTGAATTGAGTGGACATGAAAAGGAAAAGAATACAAAGGAAGGAAATGTTCTTTTGGATTTTTGCCTTGTTTGTCATTCGGCATGGTGTGCACATAGTGAGTGGGATGGGATTTTGTAGAAATTTTGATGAAAAAAAATAATTTGTGACTCCATCATAATTCAAAACGTTGTTCTTGTTTCTAATGTTGAGTAGTATGGCTTGAGAGTACCAGGAGGCTTGTAAAATCCTTGTCTCGTCATCTCATACTATGATATTACATTAGCATTGTGTATATATATAACCTAGTCATGGGAAAACTTTCTCCTTATTTTCTCTGTCATAAAAATAGGATAACAAGGCCCTTTCCGTCCTCATATTTTGAAGTACATACTCTCTACACCCGTCAAATGAAGATTCACATCCGTACATGTGAATACACTCTACTTGTGACTAGACAATTCTGCGAAAGAAAACTCCGCCTTTTCTCCCTCCCTTCCTCTCAGACTTTCTCCCTTGCTCTCTTTCTTCCAAGTTGACTTGTTTTGTCATGATTCTCCCATGTAGTTTCCATGAAAATATTTTTGTCCTAATACTACATACTAGGTAGTACATTGTGCGTCCAGGGAAATTGGAGTAATATTTCGTAAATTTGCTTTCCTCTCTTTCATCTAAAAATTAGACTAAAATTATTCTTATCGTCATTAATCTTCAAATTAAATCCAGCCTTCCTTTCTTGTCCGAAATTGAAATTAAAATTCATTGGCAGAGTGAGTGACTTTGTGCCCTATATACTATGTATGTACTGTAGTAACATTTCTCGTGTGCGATGTATGTGTGATGAGGATATTCAGAGAAAAAGAATAATAATTATGAAAATGATGGACAATTTAAAATCATCAGAAGAAGAACAAGAAGATGGTAACATACTTTGTGCCCGGCATCCTTGAGCTGTTGTAGTAGGAAAAGTCTTTTTTGGTTTTCCCGAACCACCTAACAACGATAAAAAATATAATATTAAAGTACAAGATATTATTACACACTGTAAATACGTACTGTCAATAATAACTACCTTGATCTCTTTGCCAATTTTAGTCGCCCATTTTTTGGCTTCCCTAGAGAGAATGCTAAAAACCACAAGTTATAGGGGGACTGATTAATTTCGAATGTTTAGTCAATATGTAAATGTGGCTAAATAATTTCAAGTGTTTACCTGGCAGCACCGTGGTCGCAAGTGATTTTGGTGCAGTGGTCACCATCACAGGCCTAGAAATACAGTAGGATAATAGAAATCAGTTCTATTCCAATGAAATTCAACGTAAGGGAAACCTTAATTGTGAATATACCTGGAATGGGTAGCGGATATGTTGCTTTAAAACCTGCAAGAGGAATTGTTTGCGTTGAAAAATCTCCAATAAATACAAATACAATGGGATTACTACAAGAATCTTACGGGGTAATACTGAACGCAGCACATTACGTTGTAGTCCCTGGACAACTGTTCAATCAATCAAATTCATCCTTATTATTATTGTTTAGAAAAGTGAGAAAGTGATGACAAAAAATGTTTGTGCAAGTTTTACCATTTGAGCTTGGTCTCTTATTTTTGAAAATGAATTTTGTGCTGCAGAACAAGTGAGAAGTTCTGTTCTACCCAAGACTGTCAAATACTCCTACACAAGTCAAACGTCACAGTTAATTTTTGGGATTGTACAGTGAAAATACGACAATGGTCATTTTTTTTTCAAAAAAAGCTATCTTTAACCTTTAGCTTGTCGTAGACATCCCCTTCAAGAGTCTATAAATGCACAAACAAAAAATGTTCATTATCATTGACATGTCAATTTCATCTAAAATACACTCACTAGAAGTACACTAGCTGCAAGTAACCTTTTCGATAATGTAGGAAAGTACATTATATACTTTGTCTTAAATAATACATTACAAAATGTTTATTTATTTTTCTTACAAGGACCGAACCACGTTCGGTTGATGTTAGACAAGCACTTACCCGCAGGCAGTTATCCAAGTCTACATTAAAATAACGATCCTGATGAGCATTCGCTACTGCAAGTTAGGAAAACAGAAAAAACAGGGTCATAATATTTATTTTTTGCAACTGAACGTTGTACTTTCACAACAAAGATGTAGTTAAGGAACAGAATCAAGTGAATAAGAAAACTTTACGCACTTGCTAGTGCCAGTAGATAGTCATTCCGCGCCCCCGTCGACTTTTCCTCGTGAACTTCCTTCTTTGACGAAAACTGTCGTTCAAGTTTAATAAGTGATTAATCACTATTAGTCCAATATAATTCGTAATTAATTCAAGACTGCCAAATATGTTCTTATCAAATCCTCACCTTTATGCTACTTCTCTGTAGTGATGTCAATGATGAGAAAATAGAACCCTTCTTCTTTTTCAATCTGCAAAATTTGTGATAAATTATTCCACATCATATTCCCCATCCTACAACTTTTCCATATCCATTAACACTCCACCTTGAACGCAATGTACTGCAGGGTCATTAGTTGAACGCATCATACGCGTATCATACGCAAAACAGAATGTGTAAATAATTTACATTAATAGTACGTAGTATACACGTATAAGTTGTGGGTGTACGACCTTTTTTTCAAAAAAAAATTCTCTCCATTATGTACGAAGCTTTCGTTACGTTCATTTATATCCCAAAAGCTGTTGACTAGTTCCTTGCTTTTGCAGAGGAAAAAAAGTGAAAGCTGCTGTGAAAGTTGCTCCTCATTCTAATTCACATTGGATTTGACTGTGATGAAGGTAAGAAGGAAAGGGGGGAATAATTGGAAACTATTGAAAATGTCTTTCAGGGGATCTTTCCATTTCCCCAAAGATACATTTTTATATGTCTAGTGGATCGTCTAATTGAGGAAGACAAAGAAACACAACAGTAGAGAAGGGAACATTTATATTTATTTATTTTTGAAAAGTGCAAGACAGAGAGGGAAGGTGAAAGGTCATTCAGCCTATTCTGTTCTTATCTACTGAAGGAAAGAAAAGGTATTTGTATATGGGAATTGCCATTTAAAATGTATGTACATAGGGCACACATGAACACATTGGGTCGGAATTCAAGAGGGATTTGAGAAAGAAGGTATGCGATCAAATAATGGTTAAGTACATAGACTTTCCGAGATATCAATGTCCCAATTTGATCAGTCGACAGTGACATCCCCCCATCCCCGAAACAAGAGAGAGAATCTTCTTTGTACAAGCTGCAAGATTACACATATCTACCTGGGTAAAGTGTACCAGAGGAAGAAAGTGGATTCGAGAGTGAAAACTTTCTCTCTTCATTTTTTACAAAGTGTCAAAATCAAACTGGAAGAAGAATGTGGACCAAATAATCAATGTACAGACACGCTGAGACAGAGTTCAAGGTGTGTATGAATTAATTGTCATCAAATTGAATCTTACTTTTCCTCGGCGTCTCTTGCTTTGTCCCGGGCATCATGAGCCATATGTTCCTCCTCAAAGTAAAATTTTTTATGTCGGTCTAACTCCTGTACACTGATCTGCACTTCCTTTTGTACAGTTTGCAGTTGATCAAGACACTTTTTGGAAGCCTGGTGTTTCTGTGTAACATACATGGTTCAAAGTCCATCTAATTACGTTAATTTTGTATGTCTTTTAAGTTAACTCACTTTTACTCACTTTCGCAGTACATTGCAAATTTAAATGTCTTACTTACCGCAAGACGAAAGATTCTAATGTCTCCTGTATTTTTTAAAAAGGAAAGAAGAGAACAATTTCAAGATTAATCATTGTAATTATTACAGAAAAAGACTTGAACAATATTCAAGAATTTTATACTATACACAGATTGTGACTGAGTTTTGGGCACCCTTTTCTTCGATTGACAGCTTTACAATTAGAGATATCAGAATTTCCTTCTGCACATCTACACATTTATGTACATGTGTATGTAGTATACAATGTACAAGGCTGAGAATAGATTCTCGTGGGGAGGGAAAGTAGATCTCGTCACAATCAGTGTCACTCACTTGACAAGAGTAAATCATGTACCTGTGATCTGCTGCTGGAACACTTCCACAGCTGCTAATCGGGCGCGAGCCAACTACACAGTCGCACACACAAAGACATGAAAGACATTTCGTTTAGTTCGACGAACGATAATCTTAATTAATTATAACCAAACCACAAAATTGTTCATTACTATGTATTACCTTCTCATTCTCCTCCAGTACTGTTCGCCATACATTCCAAACATTCCTACAAACACCCCACAAACAATCGTTAATGTGTTCTGGAAATTAAACAACATTAGGGCTACTCTCTCAATTCTTCAATTTCTGAAGGATGTACACATTTCCTGTCGTCGTTGTCACTGGACAACTTTCTTTTCAAAAATACAAATGGTTTCAACAGTTTGGAACGCTTTCGTTCCTGTTGAAATGTGTGGGGGAGAATTGGGCAAACAAGGAGAAAATTGGGGACGTGTAAACTTCCTGTCTTTTTCCTTTACTTATAAAATAGTTGGCGAGAAAGTATGTGTGGAAGCTTACTATTTGTATGTAGTGCAAATGATGATGCAATTACGTGTACCTAATATAAAGGGGATACACGGAGAGGATGAAGATATAAAAATTATGGAATGAGGAGGGAAAGGATTTATTTCCCATAATATATTTTATATTACCGATGTAAATGGACGGATGGGTATACTCATAAGACTTGTTTTCAAATATAAGGATTGAAGGTAGGAGGAAGGGAGAGAAATCTAGTGATAATACAAAAGGGATAGGAGCTTAGTTGGCTTATGATAATAATAATAACATTTCCATGAAACCATAAGAGCAGATGGAATGGCCTAGTCCCACCACCACCACAACTATTTCCCAGTTTTGTATACATCGAGAAGCAGAGTAGTAATTTCTATTCTATACCTTCAAAATCGATTGGGAAAAACTTTTAAAAGGTATGGTAAAATGTACTATGAGCTGTATGTATGAATATAGGAGAAAAAAAATGTCTGTCGCTCTACTTCTGTTAATACGTTCAGCTCGCTTGCATCGAGTGGAAGCTTTGAACTTTCTCTCTCCACTTTCTCCAACAGAAATTTGACTCCCTGTACAGTCGAAATTGAACGCTGACTATCCACATCTCATTTAATGTTTGTGTGTCTATACATAAGCACTCGCTCCAACATACCTGGACACTTCGTCCTAAATTACCCTATGAACACCTCATTCCAACTTTTTAATTTCCAAAGCTTTCTTCCTTTAAGTATTTTTCAAGGGCTTCAATCACTCAATAAATTAAATGCGTATATTTTGACCCGACCGTCATTTATCTAGTGTACAAAGGAATAGACAGCTTTAGCTTCTTTTCAAACGGCTTGTCGCCCACCCACCTGGAATGACTGTGATTAGAAGAGAGAGAGAGAAACTCATGGATTATGGATTTCCAGAAAAGAAAGTTTTACCTTCCTCGACTCCCGAAAGGAGGAAGAAGGTTGAGCGAGGATAATGTGCACTCTAAGACTTTTCTTATTGGGCACATTTCAAGGTCAATGTCTCTCTGGCCACTATCAATGGGGATGTGACCAGTACTTAAGTGAAGTATAATTGTCTTGACGTATCTAATTGTGCACCTAATACACACCATCAGAAGACAACAAACTTTTTTGAGAATATTCACTCGATAGATCCCTCAAATTTCAATTTGATTAATATGGCTGTCGCCTTTCAGAGGAGATCCATGACCAGAGAGGAAATTAAGTCATTGAATCAAAGTGTCACTATTAAAAATACAAACGTTGTATCTGCAAATTTGGATTTGCTGACGAGTTAGAAACTCTAAGATATAAATTTTTGTTGATGTCATGCTATGATCGACTACATTTAGATATATGGAAACCGAAGGACTCACCATCGTTCTTCCTCTTCTTCATCTCGTAGATCTGAATGTATAAATGAAGGAAAGGACATATATTAGACATTGTATGAATGTTCAAAGTTTGTGTGCATGGAAAGACCAGGAATTTTTTGAAAGAAGGAAGAAATTTTCAAAGAGGTCAATTTACCTGGTATGGAAGGAATTTTTTTATTAAGGTACGCACTGGAGGTTTTCAGCAGAGCCTACATCACATCACACACACAAACATTATATGGTGACTGACTACACACCAAATCCATGACATTGTTCAGTTGTTCTTCCATCATGCAAATGTGGGTAACAGCGTCTCAATATTAAGAAAATGCAGAGAATATTTTGACAAAAAGTCCTGTGTGTACAGTCAGTGAATAGTAGAGATCATGAGTGTCATAAAATATACCGAAAAATTGAGAGTATTTGAGGGAGTGGTTGCGAATTTGTTTTTGTGTTGGTTGGAATTGGGTAATGACACACACACGGAATAATACATAGGGGTGTCATTGAGGCAGCGGAAAGTAGAGAAGGGTAATATTATGGATAGAGGAGGACACTCTAGTAGTTAATTGATTTCATTCCCCAGTTCTTCTTCCTTTTGACAGCTCAAATCCTCAACATTTCTGTCTCATATAACATGTTCCTACGGGGAAATGTGGATTTATGTTTACTGTGTGTGTGTGTGGGAGGGATACAGCATCTCTATTTCAAATAGACGACGAAATAACAAAGCCGTGTGTGTCTGTATTGTGAGTCCGTGTGGAGGATTTGATATGCAGCTACACAGTTGGGACGGAAAGGAATTATAACTGGAAATCATTAGTGTGACATACCTCTGCGTAAGTCTTTTCAATCACCGATCGACTCTTTGTGAAATTTCTGTGAGAAAACAAAGAGAACGTCATTACTTTCTATTTTTAGTCAAAAGTGAACAACAAATCATAACTCCATGATAAACACAACACTACATCCATGATTGAAGTTGATTAGCTAAATTATCTGGGTTGAGACAATGTCTACAAGTAAATTAGGTGAGAAACATTTTATTGTTTCTCCCATAGTTGTATATTACAGATAAAGAGAGGATGGAATGAGGAGAAGTTACCGTATATCATCGAGGAGGTCACACTCATGCTGATTCTTGGCTTGGAGTCTGGCAATTTGTTCCGTGTGCACGTGCTTTAAGGTCTTCAAGTAGGGACCCTGTACTCCATACAAATTGAATAGTGCATTAGACACCCAACGCATTACTTCTCATATTTAATTTATTCCTAGTTCAAATCCCAGTCAAATTCAAAAGTTGTAGCTTTGAACATTGTCTCAAATAAGTGAGTCCATTCACACGTTGTTTATCTTAGCTATACTTCTGCCCCATTACAATGTATCCCATGTACAGGAAAATGTCTTACTTAGTAAAAGATACATTCAACAACAAATCAAGAGAGTGATACTCCACACTAAATGTGTGCATTTGCAACCTACTACTAACTACATACATTGGAGTTGGACAAACTACATGATATTGTAAATAATTTATTATACAAGACACCTGAATCAAATTTATGAGTACACCTGAGATTCCTTAAACTTTTCACTCTGTCACTTTTATTCTACTTTAAAAGAAAAGTATGTAAAGAAGAGAGAATTCCGTACGAATTGAAAAATCTCGAAAATTCCTTAGAAAAGAAAAATACATAGAATAACGTGTCGATCAAAACCACCAACAAGTTGAGAAATGATTTTCACATTTTTTGGTTGAAAAGAACATTATTGATTGGAAGGAATGCTCTACATAGCATATATTTGTGTCACACATCTACGTCCCTACATATTTGTAATGCACATCTATTTTTAGAATGGATTAACTCATTATTGATATGTAGTAAAATGCTGTAAAGTTGAGTTACGTTGTGTTGTTCGAGGGGGGTTTAGGATTCCATGAATTTTCTGACGACAACTTTTTGAAGAGAGAGAGAGTATGTCTGACGTATTGTAGGGATCTGTGTGTGTGGTTAGAAGTGATAGAGTGTGTACCGTATTTACTACAACTGTACTGGGCCTTAAGGGTATGTCTAGATGCTCTTCCAGTTGAATTCTATTTAGGAGGAAAGGAAGAAATATGGTAAATGCCTAGTTGTGTAGCTTACGATTAGCAGACTCTGCTAGACAGGAAGTTTGCATTAGAAAACACCTGGATTATTCTCCACGACTATCAAAGTTTCAGCTTTCACTTTTACCACTTTGTTCTTGAGCATTCTTCCTCTAAATTTACTCATGTTCAATTGTACACAAATGTTTTTCAATCAATATTCTAAGGGACATGTCAACTTTAATATGCACCTCTTCACAAGCTACAGTCTAACTTCACAATACAACAAAGAGTTGGTCATCATGTATTGTAAATCACAATTATTTGTAGTTGAGTATTTTGTATGGACAATCATCAATTAAAAGTTTTCTCAGACAAATTAGAGCATGATCCCACAGTTTATTTCCAGTGAAATTTCCTGATTTCTGTACGTGCTTTCACTGTGAGTCCAAACTTTCTCCCAACTCAACTCAAGGCTCAAGCTTTTAGTAAAAAGTGCACTTGACCTGTTTATTGTGATCCACAAAGCTTATTGTTACGAATTATTATAATGAGGAGAAATAAAAGGGTTCTCTCCTTTAGTCCTCCACACAAAAGTAGCAAACTCAATTTTTACAATTTCCACAAAAGGAAAACAAAACAACGGAAGAGTAAACTTTTCATGGTGGATTAAATCCTTTAAATTATTTGACTTAATAAATCCACTAAAGATTTAGTTTAATACATAAACGAGGGTTTTTATTATTAGGCCCCACTAAACTCTCCTCTTTATGTATTCTATCAACTTTTTATAGGTATCTAAAGTTGATTTCACCGGAGGAGTCGTATGAAAAGTTGAAAAGATGATGATCAAAATTCAAGTTGAAATATGTACACGCGAGGAAAACAACTCCACTTTTATTCCATTCTACTCTGAACGATCATAGAGGAAACTTGACGTACATGCTACTCAAAATTAATTAACTAATTAGGATAGAACGGATTCATAATGGTGTAGACAATTGTGGCCACCTACAAACTTTTTCCACTCTATATCAGGGAAACAACGAAAGAACTCATCAAGTCTCTCAATGACTGTCTGAATCAGAATCCACCTTTCCACTATTTTTGTACACGGGGAATTGGGAAATTGTGACGTCACGTCTAAAAATTTAGGCCCGTGAATATAAAATTCTTACTTTCTACACAATATTACTGCAGTATAATTACTATACTAAAAGCTGACTCTGATTCTAAAAATCACTACATACAAAAGAACTCGAAAGCTCAAATGAAATTCCTATTTTAGTGATTGCACAAACAAAAATTACATAATACGTGATCAATTAAAAATTAATGCTATTTTGGTATGTAAATAAGTTCACTGTTTGTGTGTGGACACAATAATAATCATTTGACGCTAGTCAAAGACGACCCGATGACTTTGGATGAGACAAAGAAATGTCCTTCTTTTTTTAATTTCAACCCTACAACGACAACTTGTTGTTATTATTACGTGTACTACTTTTGTCCCATATATGATGTGAATCTCTCTTTCTATTCTATGCGAAAAGATGACGTATGCCGGTACATTTGCATCTCATAAAGTGACATTCTTGGATTATCCTGTCGTCCAGAGTTGGTTCATTTTTATGAAACTGTTTCTCTCCACACAAAGTTTTCTTTTGACATTATTTGTTTTCAAGTATGGAGGGAGGAATATGGTGAGGAATCACGACTCTTCTGTCCCTATTCACTTGATAAATAGATTTTGGTCATGATGGGCTGGAAACACACATACACACACGCAACTCTCCTTCCTTTCCCTCAATTTCCCTACTCAGATGCAGTCGAAGGATGTGTTTGACACAGAAAATCCAAATCAAAGCACGCCCTGCCAATATGAAATTTCGTTCGATTAAATGTCTCGACTCCACTTTTCCTCATCGGAGAATCCTACTTCCATCCATGGAAGAATTTGTCAAGTGTGGAATACAGTAGAAAAAATATCAATACTATCTCCGTCATCCATAAAATGGGAGAATTGAATGATGGGTGAAATTCGAAAGGAATTTTGACAACACGACTGTGGTAGAGAAGAGTTGTACACTGGATCAAAGAGAGAGAGAGAGAGAGAGAAAACCCTCTGGGAGAGGAGTGTTTCATCTGAACCATTGGATTAATCCAACAAACACACACGTGTGTGTACGTGTGATTTCTAAAAGTGGTAACAAAAGTTGCGAAAGGACTACAATCCTGACCCATGTCTTGCTCTCTGGAAGGAGAGGACCTCTCTCTCTCTCTCTTTGAAGGTTAAACGAGGAGGGGAAATGAGTGATAATAAAAATGTCAGTTATGTATTCTATGGGAGAGTATTCTATGAAGGTACCTTGCGAACAGGAGGAGGCTGCATTGCTGACAATTTGACACGTAATGGGAGGATGAGACTAGTTATGACACCACCAAATTTATTGTGAAAGAGAAAGCACACACACTTTAACCTCACCTCACAAAAATCACTCACGAACGTACACACAGACACACTTTTTAAATATTTCCACTATGATTTTTTGATTTCTCCTTGACTTTGTGTTTTCCCCGATCAGAATGAACATTCGAGGAGGGAGGAGTAGTGAAAGTTCCACATAGACACACATAAGCAAAATTTCCCCCCTTTTACTAAAGTTGTAATGTAACTAGAATCACAAATTACACTTGGATTCGAATGGAATAAAAAGAAATTTTTGTTCTGTATCCTAACTAAACTATTGATGGAGGTAAGTGACGAAGGAGTGAAACTCACTGAGGGAGTAGAAATGGTGGAGATGGGATTGGAATGAAATGAAAATAAATAACATGAGAGACTAGAAGATGACCAGGATGAGGACGACTTGATTCATGGGAACTAACTGAGACAGAGACGGAGAGAGATGAAAAAATAGGGTGGAAGCATGTAAATTTTGAGAAACCAGGGGGAGAGACAGTGAGATGGAGAAAGTGGATCTCTCAGTTTAGTTGTGGAAGCACAAGAACCCAAAGATTTTCCAGTAGGTAGAGTGTAGTAGCACTGAGGAGGGGTCCTCACTCTCGCACAACTTCACACAGCCCTTCTCCCATTTTGAACGAGACTGAAAAGGCTGAATCTTGTGCCCGTTTTCGGTATATTGATCTTGCTCAAAATTTTCCCCGTCACCCCCACCACGCATGACCCACACAAGCTCTGTCCCTTCTCCAGAGAAACTTGAACAAAGTCACAGCTACTTTGTACTGGACACAGAGGTATGTGTGTGGGGTATAGAGAACACCCGTGAGCCACTGAGCTGGAGAATACATATAGATTCTTACTACCAAGATTGATTCAAAGTGTGTGTGTGTGTGTGTGTGTGTGTGTGTGGGAGAGACCTCCGAAACATGGGAGTTTTCCCAGCTCCTACCTTACAAATGTTTCGCATGCCAATTTCCCTTTTTTCCATCTAATATCATCACAACGTACACACACACATCCCTCACATACAGATACATATTGATGGACAGGAGCCGCATTTATTATTAAATGATTGTCAGTGGGTGAAATTTCCCGACCCTCACCGTTTTCTATGAGGATACGTAATTATTATATCACCACTCCTTTCAGAATCATATATTACGAAAAAATAATTTCTGTACGGGTCTGCAGCGGAGATGCGTGAGAGGGGACCCGTACAGAAATTATTTTTCCGTAGTACGCACATTTTCTAAAATAAAATTCTTGTTTCAACACATCTCTCCTTGAATCTTTGTTGAGACAACTTTCTCCTCTTTCCCTTCCTTCCTTCCACCACACCATACACAATCTTTAACTGGAGTTGTGTTCTTTTGTCCTCCTGGAACTATTTGGCTGATGGTGTTGGAAAGTTGGAAGTGGGTGGCAATGATGAGCACCAACCGAGAGGGAATTGTGTAAAGGACGTTCTGCTCAAATGTAAAGCTCCACTTGACCCTGAGTTCTACTCTGTCAGATACTGTAATCATAATCAACTATTACCTACAGTGTGTGCCATTCATACGTATCATGTCCTTTTGTAGTCTGTCCATTGTGGAGAAGCAGTGTATGAAAGAGCAGCCCCACTGGGGATCCGAACATGTAACAACACACACTTCCCAGGGATGAAAAAATTCTAGAGTGAATCTAGAGGGTCTTATTTTGAATGAGTGCAACGCAGGACATTGTTAAGATGTTCAAGTTTAAATAACATTTTTGTAGTATTCAAAATCATTTTAAGTAAAAATAAAATCCTGTTCTCTAAAATCAATCCAATCTATGTACGGAACGCAAGGAGTTTCATGACGTATTGCACTGGTTTTCAAGCGTACTGGTAAATGAAAAGTGAAAGCTAATGTACGAACCGGTCTAATGAGGAACTGAGGCCAGGTAAAATTTTCAAAACTTGGTATTGACATCATTCATCCGGTAGTATTCACCTGAATATGAGATTATAAGAATACCAGGACGTGAGAGACAGACTATATAACAGTAAATCCACAAATTGCACTTGTATTTTTGTAACTAATTGACCAAAGGAACTTGGCAATATATTTAAAATTTTCTAAAAATGATTTGTCAGATGAACAGACACTTAAAACTTGTCACAATATTCGTATTTGTAGTGAAAAGTTCAATTTCTTTGATTTAACACAGTAGAATTCTCGTTCAGAATTTCTGTCGACAATTATTGTGTTGCAAATAATAATCTTCTGTTATGAAGTTTGGCTTTATGATTTTTGGTTCCTTGAAAATGCATTTAATGTGTGGTGAAGGTTATCCTAAACAACTATTTACGAGGAGGCATTAGCAATTGTGAGCATCAACTATCATTACTGAGATGTACACAGTTTGGATCAGCTTTTGGGTGTTTGCATGGGACGGCACTTGAGCAATGGAAATTAAATTCTCGATCTAGAAGAGATCCATCTCTCCACTAACAAGGGTTAATGTGAACGTATTTAATTTCAACCTCTTCTGCCAACTATATTTATGTTACATTGTACTCTCATGTCATCCTCACTTAAATGATACTAGTGATGAGTTACATTGTACAAATGTTTTTGAAATTCATACTTTCACTCTTTTCTTCTCTCATTTTACTCAACCAGTACATATTTGATTTCAGAATTTTGACAACTGTTAGATTGTGTACAGGGTGGGCCGTGAAGTTAATATGCCCCAAATTGAAATTTAGCTATGAGGAACTTTGAGCTGAATAGAGATGTATTTCAACAGAATCATCTGGACGACGTTTGACAACTTTTTCTTCACTTTTTGCCAATACATAATTATTTATTATTTTCGTATTAAAACAACATTTGCAGTATTACAATTAAGAATGATGACAATGACGCCACAACAGTAATATTAGTCATACAGTAATAATAATATATAGTAAATAAACAACAAAACCCCATTATCACAATAAAAACTCAAAAATATATACTTTTTTACGATTACGTAATTTCTCTCGCGTCTTCTCGTTTTTTGCATCGCATTCTCATCTCGCATATATTATAAAACGCATTATTGCGTCAATTTTTGTTTTTGTTTTCTATTAATACTATATCATATTATATGTATAGTAAGTTGCATGATGAGTGACCGAAACAAAAAAAGTAAGAAGAAGGAAAGAAAGAGAACATTTTTAATATTATAATATATATTGTGTGAACCAAAAAAGAAGCATAATGTAATAGTCTTAACAACAGTTTTTTAAAAATCAATCTTACATTAAGTTAACTATAATAATAATAATATGTGTCGTCGTTAAAACATCATAGAGCCTATATATCATAATCAATATAATTTGTATACATTATATTGAAATTTTACGAGAACAATACTAATGTAATTTCTTATTCGTGATCCTCATCATGATAATAATCATTTATACTAAGCAAAAAAGTTGGATGTTGTTCGTCATTGTAAACGCACGGGTTTTTACCTTGTAACCAGTATTTAACAATTTACAATGGACTAAACGACGCTTCCTATCTAGACTCTTCTTCCTATATGTATTCTATTCATGAGTAAAATGTTGACATGTAAGTTCATGCAGATATATAACCTAATAATTACAAATATAATTATTTTATATTTACTTTATACATTTGATGGTTTTAACAGCCTATCTACTTTTTTCTTTTTTATTTGTTTCCTCCAACTAATTCTTGTCCCTTTCTTTTCACAATCAGACGACTTTTAAAATTCTCGTGTGTAATAATTTTAATATATTGCATTAATACGGTTGTCTCAACCGTATCAATAATTTATTACAACATTTACATTAAACAGTATATTTAGCAGACGTCCTCTTGCTTTATAGATTTATTTATATACATATATTTATTTATTTATTCATCTATATAACTTATATACATTTTCGTTAAAAACAATACCGTAAATTTGAAGTCGTAACAGGAGTACATATTATATATATGGTAATATATACAGTATTTGTAAATTTATCGAAATTTTCTTAAATATGTACTATTTGTCATTAGCGATAATAATACATTCTTTCAACTTGCCCTACATCTACATGCATCATCATCACACATATATAATATTATCGTCCAGTCGTGGGTTTGCCTAAAGTTACATTATATTATATTATATATTTTTTCTTCTTGCAGTATTGCTGCCAGATAGCTTTCATTGAAAGCCTTTCACACTCCAGCTTATATGTGTGTGTTCCTGATGATTATATATTTATATAATTTTTCCTTCTCAACATAATTAGTAGTGACCGTACTTGGTATGCTTATATGTACACTCCAGACATGTTACTTCCTTTCCTATATATGCCTCTCAATTTTAAATTAAAACAGGTATATCGTCATTAATAATAATTAGTCAATATCAATTTTTGTAAACAGGACGCTATGTACATGCATAAATTTAGTAATACTACTACACCTACCATTTACAAATAAGTTAACTGATGATTAATTGTATGTATAAGTAAATTCCTCATTAGAGTCAAAATTTAAATTCCATTCTTTCATAATTTTTTTTAAAAATTACCACTGATAAATTATCAGTGAAAACGCGACAGCGACTCTAACACTATCATAACAATTTGTTTCCTGCGTTTTTTTTCACTTTACAACCTTTTGATACCTGGCGAAGTCAATTTCCCTATATTGCGTCTGGATAAGATGATGCTACATGTAGGTGCATATCATATTTAATCGTACCGAACGATTTTCTGATGCTACCAATTCTTTCCTTCAATGTCTATACTGTTGATAGTTTACATACAAATATTTTATTGTAAAATATGCTTAATTAATTACGGTATATTTTGATTAATGTTCAGAAATTTAAGTATGATCCTACATTTCCCCTCAATTTCGATTGATAATAATTATTTTGATTTTTTAATACCACTTATATTTTGATGATCTAATGAATCTCTTTTAATATAAATTTACTCATTTAAAACTTTTTGATTCTCACTTTTCATTCTCTCCTCCTATATACTCTGCAGCTATAAATGATTTGGATATAGAATGGGGTTAAAACGTTGTATACTCGTTTTAACAATGTGGATATTACCATAGCTAATTGTCGTCACTGTGACTCATCACCAACCTTTCTCACACGATGCAGTTGAAGGTAAATTAGTGATATCATTAAATACATTAAATTCTTTTTTAAGCACATGCCGCTGCTGAGTTTCATTTTTCAATAATTTCCTACAACAATCTTACTCCGTACCGTAGTGGTAAACCTTCAGCTAATATAAATAGAAAGAGGACAGCAAAGAGAAGAGATAATCTTATTTAAAACTGTCTCATTTTCTCCAAATAGTTTATATATACCTATATTATTTAGAAATATCAAATCGACGTCGTCTCACATACACATCCACATATGTAGTAAATTTTGGGTTTTCTTCCTCGACCTAGCTAGCCTCGTCCGACAGTTTAAAGCTATCTAACTCCCTTATTTGATCCCATTTTAAACTTGGCTGGTATTATGATTAGTGTATAATACTGACCGGTCCTTCAATTTCAACATTTTTTTAAAATAATAAACCTCTAAAGTCAAAAAAAATTTAGACTAGACGTCTCAGATAGCTACGCCGTTTGCCCATCCCTTGACATACGTCACACACTCATGTAAAACTAATATCATATATTTTATTAGTAGAAAAAGAACACAAAAACTTGATGCCCTTCAAGAAATACACAACTGGCTCATTCCACCGACCAAATGTAAATAGTTTTGACTTTCATTTTAAGTTGATTGCGTCTGAAATTGAAATCAAAATCTTCTATTGAATGTAAAAATACAACAGACAAACAGGAACAACGTCGCATTACGTAAAAAGTTTACTGATATTAACTAGAATATGCATGAGAAAGAAATTTATTTATTATTAATACTTCAACGAAATATAGTCAATAGAAAAAATATTTTCATTTTAAAACATCAAACAAAACAAATAAATGCTACGCGAATCTACGAAAAAGAACAGTTTGGATTCATTTAAAACTCATAATTCAGAATAAAAACAATTATGGTAGAAAAGTAGAATAAAAAATTTAAATTGGTATATTAATATTAGGTAACTCCATATTGACAAGTCATGAAAAAATGCACCGTATCAATACATTTTTCAGTGCATACGTACCGAAAAAAATGCAGTCAACTCCTAAAGTCAAGACTGAACGATTTGGACCGATGAATTGATCAGTGAGTAGATTAAATATCAAATTCGTCAACTATTTAAGAAGTGTTCAATGTGTCGGTTCAAATGTGTAATCATTAATATCAGACAGTGAAATTACCTTGTCTACTATACCGTTGTACATGATATTAAATCTTTAAAGTTTGAGAGTATAACAATCTGCGAACAATACAAGACTCAGAGTGGTCTACTTGTAAATTATTTGTTATCACACGTAACGAAATATATAGTTTATATCAGCTGAATTATTTCAAGTTTTAAAAGAAAGGAATGAATAAAATGAGTTTACACACAAATGTTGTAATTATTAACATTACGTGTTTGGTGGTACATTCAAAGTACTGTAACAGAATAATAGTGATTGTATGATATAACATATTACCCTCAATCAACTCTATAATTATTCTAATTGTAATTATTTCAAAATAAAATGTTGATCTTATTTCACGTCAAACATTCGTGCAGTACATAACGATTGAATTACAATTTGTACGCAAGTATTGAGAATTGTGAATTGGCGAGATTTCGTCTCTTCAGTTGGGAAAATTTGTATTTTATGTATGCATGTACTTCGTATGTTATAATATTGTGAAGTTTAACTATTATATAAAAAACGAAAAAAATGGAGAACCTCTTTGGAGACTTCAAAAAAGTTAAGCTAAAACTGTAGCAATTGGTCATCTAACTTCGCAGCTATCAGACTGTTTTGTTCCTTTATCTCTCTCCTTGTCTTTCTTTTTCCACCCATCTTCAAAGCATCGGCGACTTAATTTTAAACGAATTGGCATAATTTTTTCTAATGGTTTCGAATCATTATTGGCTGTGATAGTCAGATTGTTGCAAGTTATTATGGATGGTAAATCCGTCGACGCCTTATTTGTTGTTACTATGCTGGTGCTGCTGCTCGAACCTGCCGTAGGTTTGTTACTTGCTGGTAAGGGTTGTTGTTGTTGAATTCCCGATTCAGTATTTTTCTTTACGTTATTACTTTTAGTACACTCAGGTAAATCACTTTCAGTTTTCATAGGCAAATCACCTTGAAAGCTAGTACTACTACCACTACTTATTCTATCATTACTACTTACTGTAAACCCAGAATCATGCTCTCCCAGATCACCATCAATTTTAGACTTATCAGAATTTATACAAGCTCCACCTCCACTGTTCTCACTCATTGGTTGAACTCCCAATGTAGAACTATTTTCCTCTTCTTTAACTTTTTTGATCAGTTCGTTCTCTGACCCTTGGAAGTTTCCCGCATCATTAACTGTAGTGATATTATTTGAACTTGAATTATTATTTGATCCTACACTCACACTATTATTATTATTACTATTATTAGATTCACTTGGCGGTTGACTTGTATTCGTCCTATTTTTTATTCTCAGAATTAATTTCGACCCGGCTGAAAAATCCGTTACTGTAACTTTAACATCCGGTGATTTTGATCTGACGGAGTCTGAAAAAATTACATCAACTATTACTATTGCATCATAATTTGATGATTAAACATAATAGGACATGTTGAAAGGAATGGTACTAGTATAAAATAATGTAGTTCTTTTTTAAAATAAAAACTTACCATCCGTTTCACTCTCACCACCACCCTTTTTGGAACTTTTGTGTGACTATTTAAAAAGACATCACATTAAATATGCGTTCACTACCATATACATTTAAATAGTTGATAAAAACACTAATTAAGCAAACCTTTTTATGGCGACGAGTTCCAGTCAACTGTAAGATCTCACGCCTCTCTTCGACGGCAAAGTCCTGCATTACTCTCTCCCGGAATTTCATACTCTGCCTCTTTAATTCTTCCATAGATACTGGTTGTGGAATACCTCTTTTCTTTGGTGGTCTACCTTTTGCTTTCTTATTCGGAGTTTCCTTGTCTGAATCGCTCAGTTGCTGCTGATGATTAGAGGAAGGAGGAAGAACAGCTTCATTGATTATTGAATTGACACTTGGTTGTTCCGACCCAAATTTAATCTTCAATTTAGGTGTTGGATGACTCACAGCATTCACAACTCCACTATTTGTTTTCATTGACAACGGTTGTAAAGATGACAACATTTTTGTACGGTTAACTCCACTACAACTTGCTCCATCCTCTGACTCGACTAATGTTGGTGGGATGAAAGCACTTCTACTTGGCTTGTTGCTATTTCGACCACGTTTTCGGGCATTTGATTCTAAATTTGGAGGTGCTAAATTTGATGATGATCTATCACGTCGTCGCTCTGGCCTATTTCCACCGAGACCGTCATTGCCAATACCTAATGAGAAAAGAAATAACTTAGTAAATTCAATTTACTAAATTGTATGAATATAAATGAATTTTGAAAATAAATAATTGTTTTCTCACCTAGCGCTGCAACTTCTCTTGAACCACCACGATTTCTTCTCTTTTTCTCTGTCCCAGGAAGTGGTAACGAAATACCCGAGTGATGTCCCAAATCATCATTCATGTTATCCATTCTGTAGTCATCCTTTGTTGGAACTGTGAAAAGATGAGAAAATTGAAATTTTGGTAATACGATACGTACTTATAAGAATTTCTCCTTGCACAACTCTTCTTTATTAGTATGAGAACTTTGTAAATAATTCCCCAATTGTGGTTCTTACTTATGGCCATTGAAGCGACAGCTTTTGGAATAGTAATTTTAGCAGCAGAGCCTGTGAAAAAGTTTACAGATTATATACCACTGGACAAAAAAAGACTTCAATCACAACGGCAGTAAAATTCAATGTTTATATACTTACTCATGATTGAACGATTGAGTGGATTGGTATTTGTTGGAATGCCCATGTCAGAGGAATATGAATTAAATGAACTGCCATCCATGTTCATATCCTGGGTCCAGTACTGTCTCAATAATTCTTTCTTTCTCATTCTTCTTAAATTTGATGGATTGTTCATTAGATTATTAGGGGCTGTATTCATCATCGGATGATGGAATGACGGTTCAGAAGGATGAAGAGAAGTAGGGAAATTTGAAACAGGATGGTGATGTATTGAATTAGAACTGTAACTGAATTTTTTAAGAAAAAAGGCGATTACTTGAATGCCGTAAATATTCATCGTACTTTTGATTGAAAAAAAATTCCTTTGCATCTGTAACTTTAAAACAACTTTTGGAACATATGACATCCTCCCTGACTACATTCAATGCTTAAATGCAAGTGACTTGATTCAAGTCACTTGCATAATACATAATAAAATTGAAATATTTCTCTGCTCATGGTTACAAGAAACAGCAAAAAAGGTTCTGTTCAAGTTGTTTTAAAATTACAACTCTTTAAAATTTAAAAATATGTATTCCATATGAATGTTAATAATATTATTAACATAATATTGACATTTTATGTCAAATTTATATCTTACTTTGCGTCCAAAAAGGGTCCTTTAATTTTAACTTTTAACTGGTTTCTTGAGTCTCCATCTGACACGGCTGTTAATATAGTGGTATCAGTAGAGTCTTTAAAAGAAAGACTTGAATCTCCAGGAACAATTGCTTGAGGATTTAAACGCTGATTATTATTACCCATGGCATGACCCATGTGATTATTGAGATGGTGTTGTTGCTGTTGACTTGCAGCGATAATTAAGCTTGGTTTACTAGCACTTGCTGCAGCAGAAGAGGAAGTAAGAGCTTCTAACGTTTTGTCTAACTCTTCCAAATCATTTACTGAAGTGTTAGTATTTGCAGTATTATTACCAAGTTGAAATAAAGACGCAATATCTGTTGAATCTTTTGAATGAAAATTTGTTAAAACTTCATTGGCAACATCAGACAGAGAAGAATTGTAAGTTCTCATGTCAACAGGACCTGAAAGTACGCGAAAGAAATTTAGATTATTAACTTGTTTAGTTATCCTTGCATTTCAGTGGTAGACACGATACATTCAAAAATACAACGTACCAGGGAGTGGAGCCTGTATGATAGGCAACATTTTGTCGATTCGATTGCTGTCGCCGCCATCATTTGCTGTTGGGAAATTGTTCCGATATCTTGGAGAATTTTTCTCAAAATGAGATGGACTAGCATTAGAAATTTCAGACTTTTTCACATCAGAAACGGTAGTAGGAGGAGGGGCAGGAAATACATATTCACTCGACTTTCTCCTTTCTCTCATCATTCGAAGGTCAAACTTTTCTTCAGTGTTCTCTTCAAATTCATCAAAATCAATATCATACACTGTTCCAGCCAAATCCTTCCTTACCCCAACGACTCCCTTTCCTTTGCCTCTTCCTCTTCCTCGTCTTGGAGTTGCTGGTGGTTTATGTTGAACACTGCCACGACCAGGTGAAGTGCTAGTGCTACCACTGCTAGTGCTTGTAGGAATTGTTGTCTTCCTTTCACCCCGTCCCTTTCCCCTGTTGTTAGTAGTAGGACTTGTAATTTCTTCGACAATTTTTTCTGATTTGACACGTGGTGTTGAAGGTCTCTTTCCCCTTCCTTTGGGACTCACTGCATTGTTAATCACAGGTACAACAGTATGGTCTCGTACTCGATCTGTACTTCCCCCCTTTGCTGTTGTTATTATATTTTCCGTCTTATTTGATAATACTGCACTGAAATCTGACACTGAACTACTCTCTGAATTCAAGTGAATTAGTTTTTGAGGGGGTAAAAATTGATTGTTACTACTACTACTAACATTACTTAACACAGGTGGAGAGTTTATATTTAATATTTGCTTCGAGTTGGAGGAGGTTGTTGCCGAATTGTTTGCACTAAAAGTTAACTGTGGCTTTGCTAAACACGACAGTTGTTTGACGGCAGCTGCGGCTGCAGCAGCAGAGTGATTGTTAACAACGCTTTCAATTATCTGAGCAACTGAAATTGAAATAAAATTTTTAATTGTAGATGGACAGTTATTATAATATACCATATACTAACGAGACATTATTACAGAAATATATTTACCTGTGGACTGAGGTGGAAGAGGGGGTGTCATCGTTTTAACACTACTTGCTGCCAATAGCATTGAAGGAGAGCTTAGTGGTGGTTTAGATAATGGCGTCATTGAATTTGCTGCAGACACAATATCTGATGAGCTTCTTCTTTGAGATGAGCCTGCAGAGGATGGACTTGGAGGAGATACAAGTTGCTGAGATTGTTGTTGTTGAAGAAAGTGAGGTGGGAATGTGGTTGGCGAAAATGATGGTCCTAATGAGTTGACAACGTTAGCTAAGGGGTACATGGGAGGATTGAAATCAGGACCACCACATGAGCTTCCAACATTCGCAGGATTAAATGATAAGGAAGTTGTTGTTGGAGGGTTGACAGCCACATTAACAACATTTTGTGGCATGTTCATTCCAGCTTGGGTAATCGGTGGGCTTAGAATGGGTGACTGGGAAAACTGTTGTTGTCTTCTCATCGAATGAGGAGACATGAATATGCCACTGTTATTAATTTCTCCATTATATTCAGGTATAATTGTTGATTCTTCCTTCGTTTTTTCCATTAGTTGTTGCTGCTGTGTCACCATAGTTAGAGATAATTCTTGTTTCCCGTTTTGATCACGGTGATGATGAGGACTAAATGCGTCGTTTATGACAGAAGAGGTGGATGAACACGAAGAATTTGGATGACTTGAAGGACCAAAAGGGACTTTCAATGTTGAATGGCGTAATGATGTAGCAGACTGTTCGTGAAGAGGTGGTTGATGGACATTCGTATCAGAGGAGCTTGGAGGTACCCATCTTTCATCGCCTTGTATAGATTTACTTCTATCAGGACTTTCACTGGAGGGAGTGGGAGATGCAGAATGGGGTGGTGGTTCATAGAAATTACTTTCTTGACCAGATACCTTTGTTACTCCTCCACTTGAAGCAACTGTGTTAGATGTTGGGGAGGTAGGCATTGTATTTTCTTCTTTTTCCAATAATACTTCTGGACTTTTAGGTTGCTGTTGGTGCTCATCATTTACATCACCCAAATCTGAAGAGCTTTCAGTTGATGGTCGATGAGTTGTACCTGATTTCCTTGCATGCTGAAGTCTCAATTTTTCAACCAAATTGAGTGTGGCACGAGCTGAGTCTTCCTTGTTGTCTTCTCGGCAAAGAAATTCTTTGGAGAAAGAGAAAGACAAAGATCCTCCAGATTGACTTCCTTCATCACCATCATTGTGTTGTGAATATTCTTCAGAAACACTACGTGCTAAATCATAAAGGTCAGTGTCGAAGTCTAACATTTCAGACTCCCCACGACCAGATCCTGGTGGAGAAAATATTGATTTCATCATCGCTGACCCACCTCCGGTTCCTGGTATGGTTGTTTCTGATGTTGATGTAGCTGTCACTGGTTCTATAGATGGATCTAGTCGAGCTCTTTTTGCTTCAGGTTCTGTGTCTGATGATTTACTTAATTCTTTTTCCTTGTTTTCCGATGAAGGTATTAATGGCGACATAGAGATATTTGCAGGTACACTGGGCTTTTGAGCTTTGAGTTTGTTTGGAGAATCTTTAGGACTGCTGGCAATACTAACGCTAGGTAGACATGAATTTTCTTTTTCTTCTGCACCTGAATTTTCAGATTCTGAAAGTATACCTAATTCTTTCTTTTTAGTTTTTGGCATCGGCTTATTTTTTATACTAGGGTGATGATGATCCGAATTAGGTGTGGTGGTGGAGACAGATGATGATGATAATTTGGAAGGGGACTTAGCAGTTTTGGATCCTACATTGTTATTTGGTTTATGATTCTTACTATTACTTGAATCTGGCTCGGAATCCGATGAGAGATCAAGCTGAAATTTAGCTAGCGCCTTGGGCGAAGCTCTCGCTTTGCTGGTATTACTACTGATTGTTGCGGTGGTGATGGAACTACTATGGTCTTCTTTATCATTTTGATTGACCTTTGATTCTCTCGCTCTTCTTGTGCTTTTCTCTTGAGATTTCGTTTTTGTGGGCCTTGTCGGAGAGGAATTATTGGTATTGTTGATGCTATTTCTTCTGGGGGTACTATTGGTAGCACTGAGCTTCCGCCCACGTTGTTGACGGGGTTGTTTAATGTCCTTGCTGTCCTCCGACTTACCGATGTTTGCTGCAATTGAAGCTGCTGTTGAACTTCGACCCGTTCTCCTCGTCGGAGAGGGCTCTGGTGAATGACTTGTAGCTGAACCTCTCCCTGGTCCAGACTTCTTGGGTCCACGAACTGTATTGGTGGGACGGTCCTTGGGGGGAGGTTTCGTTCTCGAAGTAGGAGTCTGTGACCGATTTCGACGGTTCTTGGACGTTTTAAGCGTCCTTTTGGAACCTGAAACCGGAGATGAGGTCGAACAGACTGACGAAGATTGAGTTGGCTGATGAGAATTGGAGAAGTGGAGTTGTGGTGAGCATTTTGTGCTAACATTGGGCTCAGGGGACGCAGATTCAGCTGATGACGACCGGGAAGAAGAGGAGGAGCGGCTAGAGGAGGACGACCCTGAGCTACTGTCGAAAAATTGGTTTTTTCAAACAGTAAAGAAAACAATTTTAGATACACGATTACACCGTCTAATATGATTTTGAAATAAATAAAGACTCCCTTCATCATACTAAGAAAACCTTCAACAACAATGTTGAAAATGAGAAATTCTAGAATGTTTCAATTACTTGACAGTATAAAAAAAACTGAAGAATTTCAATAAACTCTGAACTTGAAAAACAAAAAACCTTTGTGGTTTGACCAGGTCTTAAAGCTAGTTAATTTTACAGAGTGTGACGAATGATCTCCCTTGATCGTACCTGCTTCCGCTGCTGCTGCTGCTGTTAGAGCTGCTTCGCTCCCGAAATTTCCGTTCGATCTCAACTGACTGCGGCCCCTGACAAAGAAAGGGCGAGTCTTTGTCTTTGATCGTGGTCATTCCGTCTTTACCAACTTTCGTTGGAATCTCTTTCTTTCCACCTACAACAAAGTATATAATAATAGCTTTACATCGCGTTTACATCACTCAAATTCTAATTAGAACTCCTTAAAACCAAAGAAATATTAAAATTAGGAACGGTTTAAACGTAAAAAAATTAATGATGCGAAAAACTAAGCAGTTTTGTGATCCTGCTTAGTAAATAATATACATATACCAGTGATCGAAACATTAAAGTATGACGCTTTTTTAAAAAGTACGACCAACCACGTTTGACTAAGTAGTACAAACCTTTCGATGAAGCCCGATCCTTTGCTTTTGATTTTAATGAAGATTCGAGCGTATCCTCATTGGTTTCCTCATCAAATAATTCTCTGGATGGAGAGGATTTTCCCTTATTTTTTGAGGATTTACCAACTGCTGGAGTACTTATTGTATTAACTGTTGTTGGGGTAGATGCAGACGAACTTGTTTTGTCACCCTTCGACTTCTTCCTCGAAGCTTCCATCTCATCTTCAATAATAAGTCTGGCGGCAACAATGTTACTAAGTCCTGCAGAATAAATTAAGAAACGTTTCAATAAAAATTACAAGTTGGAATTTTATTAATGAAGTCCACACTCACCACTCCTTATATGTTCAGCAGCCTTTTTGGCTGCTTGTCGCTGAGGAACATAGGAAACAGATTTGCCACCTGATGTTGTTATTTCACCACCCTCTCCCTCAAAATCATACTCATCTTTGATAACCAGTGACTCAGAAGCAATTTTGTTCGCTTTGATCAAGTTATTGTTGAGAGATGAGGCAACTTTCTTTCTACTAGTGGAAGATTTCTTCTCTTTTGTTGTTGTGTTATCCAAAACATTATTCTTTTTCTTGTTTTTATTAGGAACTGAACGTTGTTGTCTTGTTTGTTGTGGTTCCTTCTCCTCTCCATCAGAGTTTGTGTTTTTGACGACAATAGCGTCTTTTGATTTTGTTGTCTTAATCATTTCCTTGGTCACACTACCCGTTAAAGAATCTTTAGAACCACTTGGTGTACCCACTAAGTTTGTCACTGCACTGGGACTCTCTGGTCCAGCATCTCCAGGGCCACGACTTTTAACAGACCTAATACTCTCGGTAGCTTTCTTTGCCGCTTCTCTTTGTGGAACAATTAATTCAGTAGGACCAAATGCAGATGCCTTTCTCTTCCCTCCTTTAGCCCCACCACGTCCTATAGTTGTTCGTCCTTTACCACCGACAGTAGTAACTTTATCTTTATTCTTCTTGCCGGTGAACTCTTTGAGGGCTCCTTTTGTTGCAACCAAGTTGTTATTATAATTCGTCACTGGTTTTACGGATGATTTATCATCAGTGTCAGAATCCGAATATATAGGAATATTATCTCGTTTCCCAACACCACGTTTCCCTACCGGCTTTGTTGTTGTTGGTAAATCAAGTTCTGAATCGGATGTTGAAGATTTATTCAATAATTTTTCCATTTGTTTTAGCCCTCTCCCACTCTTACTATTTGTTGTACCTTTAGCACCTTTTCTTGCTGTTGCGGTAGTACCAACTGGAGCATCATTACTTGTATCAGAGTCAAACAAATAGGAAAGTGGTGGTTTTCTTGTGGAAGGAGCAACAAGAGTCGTTGTCGATGACTGTATAATAGCATCATCTGGCGCAGAGAGCATACCTTCACTTTCACTTGCACTGGAACAACTATCACCCAACAGATTCCTACGACGTGTTCCATTGACAAAAGTCTTCTTATAAGGATTATCCCCAGATTTCCGACCTCTACCTTTTCCTTTTACTAGTCCGTTCACTAATAATCCATCTTTCTTCTCATCTCCCATAATTAAATTCACGAGAGACTCGTAGTCTTTGTAATTACACGTCACACCGGCATGTGAGTAAAACTTATCATATATCGATGGGCCATGATTTGCATCTAAAATTGCGGCCTTTTCCGTAGCCGCCAAGGAATTCAAGTCTACGGATTTGTCACTTAGTAAAGCCACCTGCTTTTGGAAGGTTTGTTCACGTAATCTGAAGAATGTCCGTGATAATTTCTCCCTTCTACTCACCATGTAACACAAATTCCGGACCTGTGTTGCATAAATAAATCAAACAAAATGTTACAAAAAGCGCACATTTAATTGCATTTAATACAATCACAATCGAAATTCACCCAAAAAAACAAAAACTGATTTTAAAAATTAAATCTGTACATACTCTTTCAAGATCCTGCCGTAGCTGAACGAACATTTTCATTTGCTCTAAGTCTTGTTCCTGCTGCTGTGTCAATAATTGAGTCGTTTCTGGTCGTGGGGGAACTAACGGCCGATTATTTACAGACTACAAAACAAGCAACATGAAAGTTATACTTAATATGTAAAATACCTTCCACAACCATTTCAATGTAGTTTTTCATTGTACCTTGCGCTTTAATTTCCAATAGTCAAAGATGAGGTTGACAATGTCAATGTCTACTGCTAAATTCTGAGACACATCATTCAGACGGACGTATTTGTAAAATTCAGATTCTATTTGTTGCAGCCTGAAATTATTTTAAAAATTAATTTTAAAAAACTGTGGTATTTGCCCAGTTAAGTAATACATATTTAACATGAAATGTGAAACAAATAATTATTTGACGACATTACTTTTCAGCCCGTGCTTGATTTCGTTCCTCAGCTGTCATTGTTCGCTCTTTTTTCTTTTCAACATCTTCTTCAGAGCCTGAATTTCCTGATTTGTCCTTCTTTGTATTCACACTGTGCTTCTCACAGTACGACTATAGGAGAAATCATAGAAATAAGATCATATTCAAATTCTTATAATAAAAACTGAATGACTTCTAGATTTCTATGTAAATACCCGTAATTTGATGCCGTCTTCTGCGTTCTCATCGACAATGATTGGTTTCATCTCTAATCCATTTTTAAAAGCACAAGTTACATGGTAAGCCGTTTTGCAAGCTTTGACTGAGCATTGGATGCATGCTCCGACTTTTTCCTTACATAGGACACATACTAATGCCCATCGGCTTTGCTGTAAGTTTTGAGAAAACAAAATTTGTTCCTGATTAGGCAATTGTCTGCATTGTAAGAAGCAGAGAATAAATCGGAAAAGGCTAGTTTTTAATTTAAAAAACAAA
>WJFB01001158.1:0-36556 GCA_009870185.1 Pygmarrhopalites habei
AGAATAGTTGGGGGAAAGTTCAATTCAAACGGAATCTCAGCTTGAAAAAATTTGTCGGCTGTCGGTTATTTTGCACTTTTTCCGAGTTCTGAACTACACCTGTCAGCTATTTTACATTTTTGTCGGTTGTCGGCTATTTTGCAGGTTTGTCGGCTATTTCGCACCTGCCCCAGCTACCGTTTTAGTTGTCCTGTCATTCTGTAATTTTTAAAACCCGCGTAATTATAACTAATGTACAATTTGAAGGTCTGTTAGTTGGAAAATCTCTCCATTCGTTCACTATTTTGTGATTGATCTTGTGTCACCAAAGAAGATTCTTGAAGCAGAGACTCCGGAACGACAGTAAAAGTTTATTTTGTCATTACGCTATAAAAATTCAAACCGTGGCGTCCATTACCAGGAGACAATCAGGAAGTGTGGAAAGATAACAGGTATGTATTTATATTTTAATACAGTTTCACATTCACTACTAGATTATTAACTATCTTGTAAGATTTGAAAGAAAGAGACAGGGAATGGGAGGAGGAAAATGTCAAGTCAAGTAGCTAAAATGGTAGAGAGGAGAGTAATGTAGTAGAAGAAGAGATGAAGATAAATCTCCCATCTTCATTCTTGTCGCCATAATCCACAATAAAAATCAAGTCAAGTCTTGATCTTCTGTCCATGAATTGTGTGTGACACACACACGTACAGTATACATTTCACGAATTGAAATCCCGAGTGTTTTTTGAATGAACAGTGAACAGTCAGTCAGTGACAATATGAATGCTTTCCCTGCAAATAGTCCGTCATGCATAATAGTCATTGTATTGTTTGCAACACATTTCCACTATAATGATATGGTGTGTGTGTGTGTGTGTGTACTTTGGACATTTGACTACCAAATGAAATCGTGCTGTACAGATTCCACGTTGAGATGCAGATAGTCAGACAGAGAGTGAGAGAGAGAGAGAGATGAAGAAAAAGATAAAAAGTTTGACAGGGACCACAAGAGACAGACAGACAGGGGCTTCAACAAAACGAATCATTTTCTTCCCCTTCTTCATCATCTACCGTATTTGAAATAATAACTCGGACATTTTCACAATGAACACCCGGGTTTACGTAGCTCATGATGAGCCCATATATTTTTGTGTTTTGAAAAAATTGTTGAGGAATAAATTAGGACAGTCTTTCATGAAGAAAATTGTCACGAATCTCATGGGTGTGAAAATGGAGTGAATACGGTATAGTTACGAACACTGTCACTCTCATTGTCTAACTGCATTGCAATGCATTGCAGCTAGAGGGGCAATTGATCATTTTTGCATTTTGTGAAGTGCCTAGTAGCTAAATTGCTCTGATTGTTATGTTTTCATATTGACTATTTGTATTCCATGTCCTGTGGATTTGGAGATGTATAAGAGAGGGAGAGAGAAGGATGAAGAGTTGGGATCAGATCCATTTTACTCAGGGATAATTCATGAGTCACACACAGTGGCTCTTTTAATGGGAATGTCTCAAGCTCCCGTTTGCAGTCATCCATTATTACACGTGTAATGGAGATCAGAGGGACGTTGTCAGTGACAAATCAAAAAAAAAGTTTTGTATCACAATACAAATCAAGAATTTGAAGAAAGTCAACTCTACTTGCATCATGACTTGGTAGATAGCACTTATGCGGCTTCAATCCAAACTGTAAACTCTCAACTATTTCTCTCTCTCTCTCTCTCTCTCTCTCTCGCTGTACATGTGCGTGTCTACTAGATACTTATATAGTTGCAGACCTATAATTTTCATTATAGAGAAGTCAATAGGTCTCCATTGTAGATTCTACACTTCTGATATTTACTGTTAATTGAAATTTAGAGAATGTTATGCCAGTTTCAAAGTGTACCAAGGAGGCTTTGTTATGTAAGAACCATATTCATGAGTTACTTATGCTGTGTGATAAACACACGTGTAGATCTACAATACACACACACACAGTATTTGTACTTAGTTGTGATGTACAGTATGAAAAGTCCTTCAACCCCAACCATCATCTTCCCTTCCCTCATGTCATGGCTTAAACTTTTGATTTCTTACCCTTCCTCCGTCTCTTCTGAATTGATATTTTTTTGGCGATGAATTTCATTTGTGACTTTCTCAATGTTTTTATGCTTTGATAAGGAGAGAAGTGTGTACGTACCTCCCATTTCCACCCTCTCAGAGTAATAGATCATCCCCATCTCATGTTTACCACACACACACAACCATTTAAAATATGCATGTTTAATGTGTGTGTGTGTATTGATCCTTGTAAGTGTGTTCCTTTTCTCCACTTTTGTGTTGTCTGCTATCTGGATTTTAATGGTGGAAAAAACTTGTTGTAAAGATAATATAATTGACTTATGACAGTTCTGTGAATTTTCTGATAATCTCTGTGTTCCCAGACACAAAGAGAGAGAGAGAAAGGGGGGTTGGAATAATGGATATTTGGTAGAGTCAACGTGAAACAGACAGAGGTAAAAAGTTACGACTCACCACAATTAACGACACAATCAAAGGGGGCATCAATGTCATCTAAGGGATAATTAAAATAAATTGTTCCAAATGAAGCTGTGTAAATTGACAATTCCTATCATGTGGATAGATGGTTATTTAGTGGAAGAGTAGTAGTAAATTAGAAAATCAATAAATGTGTAGTGTGTAAATGTACACTCACACTCTGCTCTATTGCATAATAAAAAGTGGGCAAACAGTTATAAATACAAATCATTTAATTGATATAAAATACATAGGAATATGCCCTTTGGTCTTTAGTCTACACAATGATGCACATGTACACGTATGTATAGTAATGGGTTGTAGCTAAGGGTACACACATTTAAAGTTTCCCTTGTAGTTCTGTCAGGAGTCGTGTCTCTTCATAATTGTTGGAAAGGTATGAAATGTAGTGGAACTAATGAGACGTCATCTGTTTCTGGCCATGGTTAATTAATTAGTTGCAGGTGTTTCGTATGGATTTTTCAGTGATATTCCTTCCAATCCAATACATTGTGTTAAACTAACCCTTGTTCTCATTTCACAGTTAATTTGTTTAGATTTCCGACTCCCCTGACTTCTCTCTCTCCTCCCTTCCCTCTCTTTCTCTTTATCTGTGTGTGCCTTTCAAGTCTCCGCCCCTGACGATTATTTTAATATATTGACTTCCAGCTGGTCCCTCCTCCTCCCTTGACAATTCCATGATTCTCTCTGACTACACACACACACACACACGCTGCACCCAACAAAAATTACAATAATACAAAAGTATGGAACCAATACATGTCAGCTATATTGTACTGTGTTGTGTGAAGCGTGACAAAAATGGATTAAGAATGAAACGAGTTATTCCTTAATTTTTAGAGAAAGAATTCCTTTTGGATTAATCCAAATATTGTAGCCAGTGTAGATTTTACTAGGTATTCATCAAAACCAAGGAACTCCATCATGAGGATGGGATTTGAGGAAGAATGGAGGCGTACAGGATGGGAAATAGGAAGTTGCAAATAAATATCAAAATTAAAATGATGTTTATGAGGGATCCACCTAATTGCTCTCTTTCTCTCAAGTCTGGCTACACCTCATAAATTTTAAATTTACAAATCTTAAGTGAGTTTCAAAACAAGGAACAAACAGCATAGATCATGAGAGCACTGCTATTGTGCGTGTGTGTACCTTGAATACTCAGTTGACAGGTCTCATAGGATTGTTAATTATTAAGAGGAATAAACTTGCTTTTCCTCTCGTACTCACATTATTTATGGTGCGTGGAAGGATGAGACCACTCTTTAGATTCACAAAGAATAAAAATCATTTTTGATATTACATGATGCCGCCAGTAGACTCACAATTTAACAGTCGATATCTAAATTATAAACGAGAGAGAGAGAGTGTGTGTGCCTATTATGTGTGCGAACACAATTGTGTCCGTGTCAATAGAGGAGGAAATTACAAACTTTTGTGTTCTTGTCACTAATCGTTCAATGAAATTCAAAATAAAGGTTAAACCCATCAATTTGACAAATCCCAATTACACACACAATTATTGTGTCAATTCCTTCTCTTTTTTCACCGTTAGGTGCGAATGATGATGGGATTAATAGCCAATTATTGAAATTATTGTGATGGTTGTCTGGAACCTTGAACTTTTTTTGCTTGAAGCTTTGCTACAGTTTTTGATTCACAGTTGACCAGAAGGAAGGGTTAGTCAAGACTAGAATACATATTATGTGGCCATCATTTAAAGTTCAATGCCTTTTGATAGCAATGTTTTATTTCATGATGAGATGAGGAAGGATTATTTGCACTATTTAAAAACTTACACGTGTTTACTTTGAATAAAATTGGTCTTAAATTATTCATCTCAAGGATTGAGGAGGGGGGTCATTTTTTTCTGATCTTCGTATTTTTTCTGTAGACAATTTCACAGTGTGTAACAAACAGAGTTGCGGCCCACGATGGACATGAAAATTTAGTTATTTTTATATAGAAATGCAGTCTGAATTGAGCTCTTTGTGTGTATTTTTCTGTCCTGTGCGAAAAATTAAATTAAATTAGTTTGGAGGAAAGACGAAAAAATTACGGACAAGTTTTGTTTTCCATATGCACTTCATTATGACATTGTGATGAATGAATGGATTCAGTTCTTTTTTTGGATTTTACTATGCCTCTTCTCTCTTTTTTACATCACATATACTTAATTACAAAGACCGGTGCAGTTTTACATTTTGCAACATACGTCCAATTCCAAATATATGAATGGGAATATGAGTAAAAATTAGATTATAAATTCAGCCTTAAATTCCCATTATATGGAGCACTCCCCAAAAGTGTGTGTGTGTGGACACGGTAGTAAATGTTGCCCAAGAAGAAGATATAAAAGCAAAAGCCTCTGTTTTTGTAGCCATAAGCATAATGGTCAAAGCAGGGAACTTTGTTGTTATGATTATGAACTATGGACATTCATAACGCAAAAGGAGAGGGTTACAAACACACATAAATGGACAGAATTGTGTATGTATTCACTTAATGTGTGTGCGTGTGTGTTTGACTGCATGGGGATAAAATGGCTTGATAAACATGACGTCTTTTAATAATGAATAATTGAGGAAGAAAAGCAATTAGTTTGAGCCACGTGGATGAGGTGATGTAAGCGTGGCTGGATGCTATGATATATTGTGTAGCATCCTACTTTTCTATTATTTCTATAAGCCACAGTCTACACGTGCATGTCTCAAAACTCTCCCACACTACTGTTTCTCTCTCTCTCTCTCACACAAAACGTGTGCACATCCTTGCGCCCCATTATAACAGAGAATAAGAATGAAAAGCTTAGAGCATCGTATGTGATCACCCTCATTTCATTTTTATATGGAAATAAAGAGCAAGCGAGGGTTCATAATGGGACTGTCCAGGCACATTTCATAGGAAAATGTTGGCAGTCAAAAGTCTATTTATAAATTATTTGTTTTTCTTTGCATTTTTATGCATACGTCAGCTAATCCCTTATAGTCTAAATAATTAACTTTCTTTTTATGTCATTTATTATTTGCTTGTCGATGGATGGTCACATAATAAAAATATTCTGCTTGTTCTTTTATGCATGTGGAGCAGAACATGAGTTATTATGGAACGGAAAAGCTGAGGGAGGACAAGTCATAGGCTTTTCCCGACTCGGATTGACCTGAGTGAAACGTTTTCCAGTCTGGAAATCTTAGATGTCGTTCAAGCCTTTTTCAGAAATGATGCCGAGTGGGACATGTATTTTCATCCCCCTGATGCCTTCAGAGGACAGTTGAACTCTGTCACCAGGCTTGAATTTAATGAATATTCCTGTTCGGTCCGGTGTACGAAGAAATTCAGATCCATGTGTTTCTGTTTTCACAGGATGATTGCCACACAAGTGTATCGTAGATTCCTATTGTATGGGAGGGTCTGTCCACGACAGGTCACTAATATTAAAATACACTCGTGTTTGTGTGGCGACATTTTGTGTACAATGAGAAAAGGAATCTCATGGCATTATGTCATTCATACATGTCAAATTTCTTACTATTAATTTAGCAATATTAAAAAATACTTTTGGCTTGAAGGTCTCCTGACCCTTTAATTGAATTGTTGTTTTTGTTCAGAATGAGATCGCGACTCTGTGTGTGTCTCTCAATGTCTCTCCATCCATGAGCATCAACAGCGTGAGAGGAGTTTAATTACATTTTTCCTAATCAAGTGTACTCACGACCCCATACACACTGGTCTAAGTAACACACATGTGTGTTGTATAATGAGAGCAAATACACATAGCTAATATTTGCAATGACACTTGTATTTTTCAAAGTCAACTCTACAATTTAAATTTACAGGTTATCATCTAGTCAGAAGTGAGTACATATGTAGTGTGTGTGTAGTAAAATGAAATACATCAAATGATCATGCATTCTCTCTTTCTCATTCTCTCTCACAAAAGCACACACACGTTAAGTGAGAAAAAATGCCCAGTTGCAAGTTATAATTATTGGGACATGTAACCAAACTCTTGTAAGTAAATAAGTTAGAGTACACTAGGATTGAATGCTGGTGTACTTGCATTCATTGGGTATTGAGGATGGTGAGACAATGATATGATAGGATCAGAATCCCATGTTTCTACTTGTCTCTCTTGACTATTTATCTGGCTTCCCCTGGCTTCTTGTATTGTCTTTTCTCACTACGAATATATTTCATGTTTAAATTATAAACTATCCCTCCTACCACATACAAGGTACAACTTGTACACACACACATCTAAACAGACTCAACTGACATTAATAAAAAAGTGAGAAAAAAATTTAGCTGCGAGTGGGACAAGAACGTAGATGTGAGTCACATGCAATTTTATTGTGGTTTGTCATTCAGGGAGTCAAAATTCTATTTGGACTTCTTGTATTCATCCAATACTATATTTGATGCTCAAAAAAGTTGAATCTTAGGTCGAAAAGAAAGCTTTACGTTGCACAGTATTTTCCACATAACAACAAAATGTCTTCTCATTTAGCATAGACACATTTTGGTGTAAGATTATAACAATCTGTTTATCCCTTCCTCACCCAGTTACATCACCAACAGACCAAACTCTTTAATTTTCTGATAGAATCAATACATTTTGAATGTGTGCGTGTGTGCGTACATACAATGAAATGGATGACGGGGGTTACACGCACACACAGAGCACTCCAGTTTAAATTTAATGAAAACTAATCGGAGAGTCAATCTCTCAAAGGAAGACTACCACCACCACCCATAAAATATGGACTGCGGGGGAAAACCGGATTGAATAAATCTTCGTCTCTTTTTTCTTGGCCTGCTCAATGGACACTTTTGATGTAAGTAACCCCCATTCAAGTCGTTCAGTCTTGGTCGGATTAATTCAGAAAATTATTTCCTAACAACACTTCTCTGCAATGTCTGTCTATCCTTCATAAAAATTTTCTGCATTCCAACTATGATATCATATCACCACTTTGTAAGTTCAATGTAGTTTGCAAATTTGCAAAAACATATTATTAGGGTTTTCTCCATAATTTATTGTCATGCACAGGCATACTAGTAATTAAATGAGTTTATGCAATTTTAATTGGTGTATCCCTTCAAATATTGTTGTAAGTCTCGGTGGATGGTGATTTGTCGTCTGGAAATTAAAAAAAGAACTATTACACAATAGTATGAATGATACAGATTGCATTTTTAATTAGTAATGATTGCAAATAGAAATTATAAATAAAACATTAGCTAAATTTATACACAGTTGACTACACAATCAGTTGAGTACATGTTTGTCTTGTAAACGACCATTAATTAGAGCTAGTTTATCCGGTTGTGTCTTGATCAACAAAAATAAAATGAATGTATTTTTTTGACTATCCTGTTAAAAGAAGTGCATTCGTTGGGAAGATAGAGAACCCATACCGTGACTTATAGATTTCTCATTTGGAGAAGAAAAATTTTACAAAGTCAACAGCAATGATTAATAGATCATCTTGTAATACAGATGATATAAAAGTGTACAATTAAAAGCGAGTACATCATCCATTACAAATACATACTGGTTATGGAGACCACCAAAGTTACCATCACTTGGTGAACTAATATAACTGGTCATTTTTCAAATTATTCATTGGATATATGCAGTCCATTTTAAATTCGTACTACAGGGAATGACAGACTACCTGACATCATTAAGATTACATCAAAATATTTTGACTACTCAATTTCTACTTGTTTAGAAATTTTTTCTTGATGGCTATTTAAATATTGTACTTCCTCTGCTTCACCATTAAAATGGATAACGACTGAAAGGCCAGCCCAACTCAATCATCCCTTTTGTAAATATGTGCAGATAGACAGAGAGAAGATGAGAATGACTGCAATGAAATTTTATGTCTTAATTTTGGGAATGTAAACTAAATTCTCGACACATAGGAAAATTCCTTGCGTTCCCTCATCCCCATTGATAATTTTGCCTTTGAGACTTTGAGTGTGTGGTTTAATTTGATGTGATGGGATGATGAAGAGATAAATACAATGTAGAAGCGTCTTGCAAGTGTTTTGCTGGTAGCATTATTTCACTCATCACATTGAGAAAAATCCACTGCACACACAAACACACACACAGAGAGGGAGAGACAGATAAATGCTATTTGTTCATTTTTGCATTAATTCAAAGCATTAATGATATGTGCACTGTGTATATTGATCCTGAATTAATGATAGGATTCAACTGACGGACTGCAGTTCCCTACCATTGCCATTCCTCTTCTCTCTTCGCCTAATCTGAGGGAAATCTTTAAATCAAGTCTCAATCTCCTCACTGTCTCCTCTCCTCCCCTCCACCACCTGAACATGAATAAAAAGTACAGGAGAAGAAAAACAAGTGAATCGCCGCTACGTCTCTCTTTTTCACCATCTGATCATCTGTACGTCTACGAGTGACGATGAGCTTGTATATCAAAATCGTGTAATCTGGTCACAGTCTCTGGGATGTGCCTACATCTTTGTATGTGTGTGTGATGATGAGGAGCCTCGTTTCAATGAGGAGGATTTTGGCTGAAGAAATGTGTGTTTTTTTCGCCCTTTTTTCCTACACACACACACATCCACATCCCCATCCCCCTCACTTCACTCTCTTCACCCAATCATCACATAATAAATAAGTCATTGACGAAGTTCCAATTAAGGGGGCGTGCTTTTCCTCGATTTCTTCGCCTCATCTTTCCTCCATCCCTTGAGTCTGTTTCTTCGCATCTTCCTCTGCTGTCTGTATTCAGAGTAGGAGACGGGCCATTAGAAAATCAAACAGGAATATACAGTATGAGGGCAGGAGCTAAATTGAGAGAGAGAGATGAACATGTAACAATAATACTGTAATTTGTACATGTACAAGGAAAGGAAAGATTCACACACACACAATGTGCCAAATTAATGGCCAACGTCAAATTCAAAGTGAGAATTGAAGGATTTGAGAAATTTCACAAGTGTCACAACAACAAACTTTGAAAACTTCTCATTTTTTTAACTACAACTTAGTTTTTTACATGCCATTAGCCTGCTTTTACGGTAGTCTTGAGGAGTTTGTGTAGCTAACTACATAGCAGTCAACACATGCTACAATTAATATAGTTGCAGATGGAAAGACTAGAATTATTTGATGCTAAACCTGCCTTTAAAATTTGTATGATTATGTACAAAACGATTACAATTGTGTGTTATTATTATTATTTTAATTCTTACATTTTACACCGACTCATCTCCCTCCAGTATGTAGTGCATCTTCACACACACACACACTACTCACTTTCCAAGTCCAAAGTGGAAGTCGTAATTATGTGATGGTGGAGAGTTAATCATTATCATCATCATCAGTTCCATGTTAGACACATCATGTATACATGTGTAAGTAACTGTGTTCACCAGCATTCTATAGTTTGATGATCAGAAAACGGTTCACACACACATTTGTATAAATTTCTCTGTGTATTTTTGCAAAGATATCACAAAGTAGCAACTACATCATTTTTACACACATTTCATCTTTGTACAGAGTAAAAAGAAGAAGAAGAAGAAGCCGGTCCGAATTGGACGGTCAACCTCAAATAAACATGACCATGTTGTGATTGTGTGATGTTATTATTATTAGACAATTATCATTAGACCTCGTACCATTTCATTATCATTACGACCCCATTTTCCTCTCTTTCTCTCTCTCTCTCTCTCTTTACACATTCATTCTTCTTCCCTGCCATTTTCCAAATTTTGTAGCTTAATACAAATATGTACTCATGTTAAGCCTCAGGGACAAACAGCCAAAAAAAGGAAATTCCCCTTCCACACACACACACACTCACAATAACGTGAGAATCGTTTTCAACTTTGTGAATTAACCCAAATTGTGAGGCACTAAATCAGGACACTAAATTTCAAATTTACCATTTTAAGCTACATACATCTAAACAATTTTGACACAGTTGTAATTCTCATTTATTCAAGAGAGAAATTTTCGGAGAGTGACACAGTGTCACTGACATTTATTTTTCCTTTTTTTCTCTGCATTATCTCAAAAAATGATGAACTATGACCTAACACCATTCAAAGAACTATGTACAGGAGTCCAATCCGACAGATCCAACTGAAAGCTCATAATTCATGATGGTGATGATGACGAGGACGATGATGATGAGAGAGAGAATGTGTCTGAATTAATTTGCTATGCAAATGAAAAGACTTGATTTTGATTTCGATGACGTGCTTCCACAGTGATAGAGTGGAGTGCTAACTAGGTATGTATTTATATGGTTGACTACAAATTTTTGTCTCTCTCTCTCACACACTCTCTTCCTCCCTCTCATTTAATTTTATTGACGGCATGGCATGACACACATAGCCCCGTGATCATAATCATTACCAGACGTTTCGTCTCAGAATTAGGACTACAATCTACACTACTCCTAAATATTTGCTGTGGCTATGTGCCTGCGTGTGTCTGTTCTGTGAGTGCAATCGTCCCCTGACTCTTGAGGTAATAGGAAATAATCATAGATCTGAAATAGGAGCGTTAATAAGGACTTCGTTTCCATGCACATACATACATATGTGAGTCATCCCATTGGCATTCTATTATAAAAACTCGAACATGATCAAAAAAGATTGATTGATGGTATAATGAGGATCGTAAACGGTATGTTGTTGTTCTTGCTACTCTCATCACTACGGACCACTCAAACGTCGAGAGAGAGAGAGGGAAAAAGGTCTCTTCAGAATTGGAGCAAAAAACATTATAATGAAATGTATCAGTATGGCTCTCCTCTCAACTTACTCACCCCCCCCCTCACATTGGAAATGAAAATAAAACAATCAGTTGACTGTATACTATTTAATGGGGGGGAGAGAATACAGACTGTTGAGTGTGTGTGTGTGGAGTTTAAGTGGGAATATGCAATTGAAAGTTTTGCCGTCTGTCCTGACGGAACAATAATAAATTGTGAATTTGTTGGTGAAGAAATCTGTGTAACGTAATTTGTATTATGGTAGGGTCTATAGTTTTTGGCATACTGTCCAATATGTATATTAAATCGTTGTACTCTCTATACATTGTACATATATATTCATTGATGGAGTGTCGATCGTTCCTCTTTTTACCGACACACTCTCTCACTCACTCACTTTCTCCATTTGTTTTGTTGTTCCTTCAATTACTTTTCTTTCCAAGATTAGTCTTCACAGTCATTATTGGGGTAGTCTACTACAACTACTACACACTTCATCTGACCAGCTCTCTCGTATACCCTTGTATAGATGTTATGATACAGTTATTATGATTACAGGATTACGTATGTATGCGGTAAGTGCACCAGTGTTAGGGGGGTGCAAATTTGCAATTATTCATTTTTGACTCTATCAATATTACATTGTATCGGCACTTCAAAATCTACTCTACTTTATATTTCGATGTATGTATTGCGTTGTGTACTTTGTAGTATTTTTATTTGTTGGTGGCTAAACAAATACACACACAGACAAACAGGCAGACAGAGTGGATGACGAAATGAGTGGGGTCAAGTGACATGAAGGGTTATGTAGCATGTCTACTTGGATTGAAATGACTTTCATAATAGAAAAAAATTGGGATTATTCATGTAGATTTTATTAATTAGGAAAATTGAAATTTTCCTCTCTCTCCCTTATTTACATTGATAGGGCAATTACTAGGAAAACTACAAATCATCAACAGATTAACTTTGTGTCAACAATGCCACACGCACCTGTACAACACACACACACTCACTGTTGTGTGTTGTTGTGTGTAGTCCAAAAAACAAGTTAAATGCGAATGATGAGGAGGTTATTTATGTATTTTGCCATTCCATGGCCATACCTGCCAAACTAACAACTAACTTGTAGTACTATTTGTGAGTTCATAGTACGAGTACTAGAATCGTGTAATGATTGGAGTCCAAAAAAACATGAATGTGTCTCTCTTTCTCAATATGGTCAAAAGATATTGGACAATTTAAACCATACAACATTAAAATGGACAACTTTTCAACTTTTTGTCTTCATGTATGACTCAGAACCCTTCTCCTTGAAGTGTGTGACTAGTCTGGAAGGCATCCTGTGTTGTCAGACCTGATCTTCAGTTTTTATTGTACCGTTTTTAATTCACTGTTCGTCAATTTTTTAGAATGAAATGTTTTTTATTTGAGAATCAAATGTTTCGAGCTGAATGAACTAAGACCTAATTGTAAGAGAGACTACTATCGTTTTTACCGTATAAGTTTGATTAGAATCCCCAATGAAGTCAGTTAAACTTGAAATCCTGGAGTTTTTACAATTTATTTTGATACGGTACAAGTTTAACTCGATACTGTGTATGAAGTAAAGCGCACATAAGATGAAGGCAGCTGGAGAGTTGTAAAAAGGAGTAAAGAGACAGTTTGAAAAAAATAGGTAAACACATGGAAGGATAGTCTTATGGGATTTAGAACGACATTGTTGACACGCAACTTTATTTTGTCCACTTTTTCTCCCCCCTCCGTCTACTTTATCCACACCGTCTAAATGTACTGTAGTGTGTGTGTGTGTGTCTATGTCGACACTCTTCTGCATGACTTGTCTGTTCTGAGAAAAAGTACCGTCGCGTCGCTTTCATTACAACCTTCACAGTTCAGTATGAACATTTTCATTATTCATTATCACGAAAGGGTCATGGACACTCCAGACTCCACGGACGGAGAAAATGTTGAAAGAACCTACTGCGTATGTACAGTAGGTAATGCCGACTAAAATTACCTACATTTATTATTACATTGACACTACTGTAGTCTCTCTCCCCCATCTAATTACCCTTATGTGTGTATATAAATATGGAGTAGTGGGTTGTGATATTTATTTTTTCCCTAGAATTTCAACACACACACAGTCTCTCTAATTATCCTTTTATTCGAATAATAATAAAATTTGTGATACGATAAAGATTAAGGATTTCAAAAAAAACAAACAACTTGACCAGTTTTTTCACCTTTCACTCTCTCTGACTCCACTGCATTGGAGTAGTCGCGAATAAATAAAAGACGATCAGAACGACTTTTCTTGATCTTGGAGATATGGCCCAGCTTTGCTTCTATCTTTCTCTCTCTCTCTCTACCTCTGCACTCCAAATCATGTTGTAATTTTTGTAAATAATTACTAAACTATCCTATACTCCTCATCCCATCATAATGATAATGGAGTGTTCTGTTTCCCCCACTCTCCATGATGTAACAATTCCCTCTTATTTTTATACCAACCAAACACGCAATCAGTTCTACTTGGATGGATTTCAAAATTTCATTTGTACTCCTGAAAAATGTATTTATTACTATTTTTTGAAAAATATTTTTATTGCGTTTTCGTATTTTCATTCATCCTCGTCCCCATATTGTGTTGTACATTGTGACACAAGACAATTTGACAAAATTTGCCATGACGTACTTATAAGCAGAGGGATAGTCGATAGTCATGTGTGAGGATCATTTGCATGATTGACGCTGTAACAAACATGAAAGATAAGAACAAATAATGGAGACATGGGATTATTAAGATCTTTGTCCCTGCTCTTGTTGTCCATCTTGTTATTGTTGTTGTTATTACGTATATGATTGAACTCGTTTACTCATTCATTTCCCCACCTCCTCCTCCCCCCTCTCCTGTACAAATAAATCCAATGTAGAGTAAGATACAAGATGAGGAGGAGGAGGAGGAGGAGAATGTAATACTTAATATAATAATTGTAACCAGATGAAAATTGAAAATTCAGATTCAAAGAGTATGGTAATTGTCCCAGCTTACTTAGCATAATAATAATTATGAATTTTGAGTTTGTCAGTCATGTCCCCTGGGCCACACTCTCTCCCTCTCCCTCTCTCCACACACACACACAATCTGTGTAGAAGGAACATCTCACAACACACACACTTGCAAACCATGCCAGTTGCCAGCTGAAGTGGAGGGACTCAGCCAATAAAGTGCCATTGCCTATAATTTGATTGATTGGATTGCTCGCTACTATATTATAAAAGAGAAGAAAAAAAAGCCAGCAGCAAACCAACTTCTGAAACATCAACGTCCATGTCAAAAGATGCGATGCGTAAGTGGAGAAGAAGAAAAGATGAAGAAAAAAATTTTCTATTTTCCATTTTTTTCCCCTCTCTACCAAACTTCTCCATGTATTTACATTTACGACCACAACAGACTGTTCACAAGTTGAGCAACACACACACATTATGAATGAATCGTAGAATACAACATATTGATATTTATTATCATTTGGCATTGTGATTGTGTGTGTGTGTACATGCAGGAGAGATGGACAGACGGAAACAACATGCTAAACAGTATATTCACCATTCATCCTGGATCATATGGACAGATCAAATTTCACATATATATTGTATGCTTCTCTATATTCCTATACTCTTTGTTATTGTTTGAGTGTGTCTACATCAACACTGTGTAGAATGAGCCAAACCGCTACCGTCACACACACAAAATGAAGAGAAAAGAGAGGGGGAAAAATTGGACCGGCATACAAAAAAATTAAACTTAACAAAATGTGTTTTCACTAGATTGGAGTGACAGCAGGGAGCAATGTTTAAAAATCAAAATCTCATTTCCCACAGATAATAGACGGGCTCAACAAGAGAGAGAGATGGAGGGAAAAATATGTAGCAAAAGAAGGAGGAGGAGAAGAGTGAATTTTATTTCATTTTTTTACAAAATAAACTTTTCCACAGACATGGGAGCACAGAACAGAAATCGGCAGTTCATTATCATCCATGACTTTTGATGGCTGATGTAAGATGAGGAGAGAAGAGAGGAGAAATATTTTATTCTGATTTTATGATGCTCAACAGTCTTGGAAAAGGAGGAGGAGGAGGAAGACAGACAGTTTTCTTGATTACAATTGTTACAGTCAAAATGGCTCAACTACTACTACTGTGCGGATTAAGAATTTTTGCAGGATAAAAGGAACACAATTCATCTCGACAAGGAGAGAGAATATTACAATGTTGGATTGTATATGAATGTAAAAGGCTACAGGGTATTGGACATTTGTGTTGTTTATTGTTCAATTTGTATAGACCTGCTCCTCTCCGTCTAATGAGTTAAAGGTCAGATACAACTCCACTCCAATGCACACTCACTGTCAGATAGCTTGCATAAATTCCAGGTAATGCAGGGTCAAAGCTTGTATTTCCGCACATTGTACTGCGGAGTCAACAATTTGAGGAGGATTGTGCAATAAATATAAATTATCAAGTGTCAGGTGATTTTTAGAAGAATACTCTATCATCGCAATAATTCTGATTGCGGGGAGAGAAATGGGAGAAGAAAGACTGGTAGTAATAACGTTCTTACTTTATATTTTTGAACATATTTTTAAAAATACGTATTGATGCTACAAAACTCTGGGAAAAACTCTGTATTTGGAACATGCGTGTGCTGAGTGCACTCTGACCCAACATATGACAGAGTTTGACAGGGAGTGAGATTGTTGACCATGAATGTGGAAGATCATGATTGTGAGTGTAAGGTCTTTGCGGTTGATGGGAAGAACTATGCAAGTTGAGGGCTTTGATGATGATCAATTGAGTAACTAAAAGCATAAAGTTTGTAACAAGTGGACTCCTTCATTCAATAGAATAGGATACGCAAGTCTTATTTTTTCCCCTATCCTCGTCTGTCTATTCTCTTCTGTGGCTGTCCAAGTTCCTACTTTGTGTAGTAGCTAACAATATGATTACATCCTTCAGGTTTGTCTGTGTATCTTCATGTTTTTTCTGATGATGACTTGATGATGTAGACCTTTGCCAAATGATTGTGTTAGGAAAATAAATTGAACAAAAGCTAATTTGCCGGTAGACAGACAACCGTGAAGGAAAATTAAGATATGAGTCAAAGTAACAGAGGATTCAATGAGAGCCATAGTCCGTTTAAGTTTAGTTTCCAGCTTCCACATACACAAAGATCCAAATTAAATAAATCAATTCGTTTCTCAGAATTTCTAGCTAAAAGTTCAAACCCGCACTATTCAGTTGTTTGGCATTTAAAAGTTCAAATATCTGCAGTGTCACATGACACTCATTTGTCCCATTACTTGTGAATGACTGGAGATGATGTTTCATGAAATTTCAAAAAGTAAAAGCAATGTTCTTGACTGTATGAAGAAGAGGGGAGACCAACTTGTTTGTGTAATAATTTTTGAGTATTTGTATTTAGGTCGGCAAATTTTTAATGGCAATTTGAAGATGGTGTGATAAAGCACATTTGAATAAGAACCTTATAAATTACGCCAATATGTATTGGCTCTAACCTCGTCAGATCCTGATCATTGATTGGAGGTCGGAGAGAGAGAGAACATTGTCGAGATGAGTTTGAACATTAATTTTCAACGTAATTACTTGTATTTGTACGTGTTCCACTACACATCAACTACATACCAAACACACACAGATCCTCTGTGTACATGACAGCCCAGCAGCACCACCAATACAAGGGACTTTAATGTGAGAATCATAATTTTTTGAATTAAACAAGTAGCCCAGCATCAGAGAGAGAGTCAGCAACAAAGAGGCTGTATGAATCTTACAGGATGATCAAAAAGTGTGTGTGTGAGAGAGAGAGATACACAGATGTAGAGTGAATACTTGTGAGAGGAGAGGAGGAGGAAGACAAGACAGAAATGAATAATGCAGCTGAATGATGGTAAATGAGTATGTAATTGTTTGAATCGGATTACATCTAATCTACATAGCACATTATTCATTAGTCATCACTTTTTGACTAATTTACCGGCGTTCCAAACACCAATGCTTCAGTCCAATCCCATCCCCTCGCCCTTCACAATTGTGTATTCTTCCTTGAGGATTTTACCAGGGGAAAGAGAATTGTTGAATCAATTGCAGGTGCTTACATAATGTGCCATTGCTATGGAGTGAGAGAGTGTGTCTGTTTGTGTGGGGAAGGTTTACCAAGAAATGGAGTACCTATAATTTGAGAGTCCTTTACCCATTGTAATACAGTGGAATTTAAATGGATCAAAAGGAACTGTACACACACACACACCAACAGAATGAAAAGGAACCAAAAAGGTTTTTTTGGCGTGTTATACACACCACCGCCTCCAGCCTCAATTCATTCATCATTTTATCCTTCTATTGAGTTATTCAAAAACTATCAATTCCAGTTTTAATGGGCCAAATCCGTGGACACTCTTCTCTTTAAACAGTTTCAAATTCTGTCCATATGTATGCAATGCAAGTTGGAATATTTTGTGTGTGGCTCCCAAATACCATCCACTCATTTACATTATGCATATCATGTGTGTAGAATTAATGTACTTGTGGGACAAAGTGTGCTCACACACACACACACACGTAGAGAAGGGATTTATTATAGAATATAACTATATATTGTAGTTCGAGAGTTGATTGAAAATTTTTTGAGGTCCATCCTTCTTCTCATAATATTGCAAAATGTGTCGTACGTTCGTAATATATTACAAAGAAGTCTCCACACTACAAAGTCTATTGGTATTGGGCTGACACCGATGGATTCGGTTAGGAAGAAGAGGAGGAGAAGAAGAAGGAGGAGAAGGAATTAGGCAGAGGAGTGGGACAGTGAAAGAAAATAAAATCCATCATGATTTATGTCTTGATTGATTTACATGTAAAACTAGAAAATCAACAGAGAGCTCAGAGCAAATTAATTTTTTTTTTCTCCTTCTTTCCTTTAGTCCTCAAAGCAGGAGCAATAATTATTGATTTTATCTGTGTATTTTTCTCAATAAGATTAATAATTTCCTGACCACTTTACCCTTACAAATGGTGAAATTATTCTTCATCCTCTGTGTAGCATGTGTGTCTGGTTTTGTGAATGTGTGTGCTTGTGTGTATACTTGGTTGGTTGAATGAGATACAAAGAGTTGAGGCCAGGGTCAATTTGACTGGAATCCACGTTTCATCAGGGAATTTTCCATTCTTCATTTTTCTTGGAGATAATTTAACTTGTACAGATTATCACATGTAACATATGATATCTTCCACGTTATTCCACGGACGATTAAGTCATTTTCGACATGATGAAGTGTGCACAAGATTTCATCTACAAAAATCTTAACATACTTTTGTGTGTGTTGGAATGCTTCGACGCTGTGCAAAATATAAAACCATTTCGTTTAAAAACATGTTCAAAAATTGGTTCAGCAGAAAGTCTGAAAATTTTTCATGAGCATTTTACGAGATGGAGAAGTTCTGTTCTTCTACCAATCGAATTTTATTGTTGATATTAGGGAGCATAGCAAAAAGAGTTATGCAAAGCGTAATGTGTAAATCAGTGTCTAAAAGTACACCTGTGTCTATGTATGAGTTGGTGCGTAATGGTCAATCTTATTATTAGGATAAAGTTCTCTCCTCTTAGTTTAAGAATGAGATTGCAAAAGGGATTCGGGTGAAATTTGACTACGTCCAGAATATAAAGGGAATAAATATAGTAGAAGATGAGATGGGAGGAGAGAGAGAAGGGATTAGTCATTTGGAATTGGTGGTCTTTACTGTGGCAGGACTTGTGAAGCCATAAATTAGACTTTTATCTGTACCACGTGTCATAAAGGTTAACTCGATTCTTTGACCTTTCTTGCACAAATCAGCTTCTGTCCTCTCTCCACAGAACCAAGACACACACACAACAGACACAACAGAGAAAGGAACACGACGAAACGATCAAGTGTGGACTTCTTTTTGCTCTGCATTCTTCATTGTTAACTACACATCCTCCTCCTCATCTCCTATTGTTACCTTACCATCCTCACATAGCATCTTCACCATGCCGTGGAGTCGAGTCGAGTGCCCGAGTGTAAAGTGTACAGTACACACCGTCTGAAATATATCTTGACTCTGCATCCAAATTGTTCTCCAAGATTTACGATTAATCGTTAACGAGACACGCACCGGAGATGCTCCGTTTTTAATTCAATCCCCCACTCCCAACAAAATACACACACACACACAACACAACAGCAGGCTCAGAACATGATCTCACAGCAGTGAATTGCTACCTTTCTTCATCATCCTCACATTCCTCTGCCTATCGTTCGTGGTGACCTAACAAGCCCTTTAAATCTGTCTTCCCTCTTTCTCCAAGAGTATTCTTCTTTTATTTTTAACAATTTTAACAGTTATTCCTGACCGATCCGAGGTTGAACCAATTAAAAATACAGTACACATTACTCGTACCCCTGTAATGTGTGAGTATGTAGAAAATGAAAAGAAATAAGATCAGAAAAAGTGGAGGAAATGACATGGAATTCTTTGCATTATCTTGTAGTCAAGGTAGAAACATGGGTCGACAGTGATTCAAGTCTGGTTAGTATAATCTACATGGTATCTTCGTCAAATCATTTTGACTCCTTCCTGTGACACATAGAGAAGTAGAAGTGACTATAATAAACTACACACACACACACATACACGACCATTATTTACAGCATCATAATGGTCGATCGTAATTTTTTGTCTAGATCGTTTGGCCTGGAACCATCATGAACTGAGGACGGACATTTAAAACTCAAAGAAATAATTAAGATTGAACTAGATAAAAGGACACGTCCTACACACACACATGTACCCATATAGTGTAGCTGTAGCTGTATTGTGGATGTGGAGCTATGACAGAGAAATTTGAATTAGAACTATTGGTCCTATTACTCTCGAGTGATTGATGATAAAGCATTTTTGACGTCCAGACAAAAATGAAAGAAAAAACTTGCAACTTTGTAATTCTTTTTTGTGTGACTTTACAATCAATTCATTTTTTTCAATCGCTGTTTCTCTTGACAATGAGTGTCGTAGTACGACGTCAACCTTTTTTTGTTTTAAAATAGACTATCATCAGTTTTTCTACATTTCAATCACCCCAAAGGACGAGAAAAATCCGAAATGATGACAGAAGCATGATATGGAGGATATGAATCAGATTCCAGTCTCTCTCTCTCCAGAATTGAGACTAGACAGGATTCAGCACGATCATGGGAGAGAGACAAAGAGACGATGAAGATAAAGGCAATTAATTTTGGTCAAACAATTTTTGCATCTGCATTCTCCTATCTGAACACACATTGTACATCCATGTCTACTATTTTTAACCAAATAACCCTTTGCAAAAAAATGGGACATGCATGCTCATGTAGAAAGTTTTTTTCTCCCCTCCTTCACACACACACAAATATATGTATATATGTAGAGGAAAGTTTTGTCTGATTCAAAAATGTAATGTTTAATTAATTGGTAATACGACTGTATGTACATACCTTGCTATATAGCATTGGACAAAGCGGAGGAGGAATGAGTGAGTGTAAAATGTCAGAGTTTTAAGATGTGACAGATAGTAGTACACAACGGTGGGTATACATATAACTTATATATAGGATATTTGAAGATGAGAATCGTTTAAAAAAATCTGATCGACTTGTATGATATATTAAAGAGAGAGAGGGAGAGGATGAGGAGAGAAAGGGAGAGAGGAAAAAATGGCTTGCCATCGTTTCTTCAAGTGATTCGACTTGATATTGTAGAGATATTCTTTGTTGTACAAAGTTTGAGAGAGACACCCTACCGTTTTGGTTGAAAACCGCGAACACAGAGAGTCCCATTGGAACTCTTTTAAAAAAAGTTCATTTCTGTTCATCATTGTTGTCTACACAGCAAATATCTGTAGGTATGCAGATGTACATAGGTACACCTTCATCTGGATTCTTTTTCTATGAATCTCAAGTTTGCCAGTGTGCAATGTGTGTGCTTTTTTCATGAAGAGCTCGTCTGTGTTTCTCCATCCACCATCATCATCTGAGGACATTGCACAGTGTACAAGAGATGAGATGCTCTTGCCTATCACTTTGATGTTGTGTCTCTCAGTAGTGTAACAAAACAGAGTTCTTGGTTCTCTCTCTCATTTTCGCATATCTTTTTAGTAAAGCGGATGATGGTCTGAGAGGCAGGAGCATTTACTTAGCTCTCTACATTGCATACCTTGTATCTGTCCCGCTGAGAACTTTTAAACCCTTCCAATCAAATTTAATCCAATCTTTTTTTCCCTTTCTTGTTCACATCCTCTCTCTCTCTCTCTTCATCTCTATCTTCCTTTGTCGAGAGTGAGAACACAATGAATTTATCGAGCTCCACTCTTAACACTTAAATCCAACTTCGTATGTATGTGTGTAGAAAGCTATGTTAAATTTAAATGTTGTATAGTTCAAAACAGACATATACAGTTTAAATTTTTAAACTACCATCCGATGGACGAAATTTACATTGAAACATAATGTAAAGTATATCGAGTAATCTTGTACAGTCCATAGTGCATGGTGTGCGTGTGCGTGTAAAGTAGCAAGAGAGAAAGAAAGAAGAAAAGCACTTTCCTTAATCGAACATTTCATCTAGTAATAAATAAATTGCTCACATACTTCCAATTCTGTATTCAAATACTTTCAATTATATAAATACACTTCTAAAAATCTGTATCTCCCTGGTTCATCACGAGACAAGGAGAAGAAAAGACTAGACATAACCCCCTCCCCGTTTGTTTGAAGAGTTGGATACATTGTACACTAGAAATAAGGATGTCTTTATCACGGTTTGAAGTGTGTAGTTTGTCTTTGTTTATTTTGACACTCTACCTCATGGGAAAATAGCTTGCGGATCTCCTAGCTTTTTTAAATCTTGAATGGGTAAAACTAATACTAAAGTTAATTCCGTCGAATGAGAGTAGGAAAAATTTTAATTTACTTTCCCCCATCTTGGGTGATATTCCAATTTTAGGCTTTGTGTACTAGCCAGAGGATACACAAACCCCATGACCAACTAACTTTATTTCTGCAGAATAAATTAAACTTTAGTGTTAATCTAAAATTACTTTAATGCCTGCAAAACTAGTGAACTTATGTGTGTGTATAACATGAGGGAATTTAGCGACACAATATTCGCAAAATATTTTTTCTTTGCTTTTTGATACTCCAATCCTGAGGCTGACATATGCCAGTTATTTTTGCTAATGAGCTTCTACATAAACGTTTGAACTGACTAGATGTATCATTTCAGTTGTGAATCTGATCTTTTGATCCCTCATGAAGCTCATCAAATAAATGGGGTAATACGCAAGTACAAAGTACACATTTATGAGTAAGGAAAATCCTAAGAAAAAGAAAGTCTGACAATAGTCCGTTTAAAATTTTAATGATGGCTAGGTAATCACAAAGTATAGTTTAGCATAAAACTGAAAGGAATCTACATAACTTGAGACAAGTTCCTAGGAATTTCGAGTTCATTTAAAATGACCCGTAAAATAATACGACTATGTGTATTCGTATTGTACCCTTCCAGTCGGGTCAAGTTTACGATGTCATTTAGTCAAAGATAATACATGAGAATACGCACCACTACACACTAAAATTGTTTACCGAGACTTTAGACAAAGTTTGGGTGCGGTAGGGTTCTGTTAATGTGATGTCCTGTAATACCAGTGGCTGTTATTTTACAATGAAGAACAATGCAATTAGACTAGACATGTGTACACACACATTGTTGTTGTTGTGTGTGTTTACACGTGCGTGTGGGGAATGTGCGTAAAACTATGGAAGACCTCTCATAAAATACAAGGGATTTGACATGGTCCCTAATAATTTTTCCTATTGACAGTTTAGCCCATAGAAATCAATTTTGAAAAAAAAAATCTTTCACAACATTCTCAAATGAAGAGAGGAGAGAGTGAGAAAACAGAAGCAGACTAACGGTATTCAGTAGTACACACACTTCAGTGGTCAGCAGTGGAAGTTGTAGGTAGTTTAATTTGACTACATACATAAATAAATTGTAATTAGACTTAGCAAGAAAATTAAATGTAAATTAATGTTTCAATTAGTTGCGTAGTTTATGTTTGTGCCCTTGTTTTGTTTTTGTTTTTTCTGCTCTTGTCAATACACATTGTAGACACACACACACGCAACATTACTGTAGGGGCAAGGAGCCTGAGGATGATGATGATGGTCGATGAACGACCAAGTATGATGGTCTGGCCAAGCCATGTGGACAGGGCGGACACATTTCGAAAAAAAACATGTGAAAATGGGTGCCGCTCTACATGTCACACAATATTCATTTTTTTAATGTATTCCAAAACTGTCGTTTGTATTGTCGTTCCAAAAAATCTAATCTCTACTCTACACATTGGAGAGGAGAGCAAGTGATGAACGATGAAAATTTAATTATGATTTAATTCATCATCTTCTTGAAGAGGAAACTAACTCATATGGTCCTCTCTCTCCCTCTCGCCTAAAAACAAAAGTGTGTGTGTGTCTGTGTAGGTAAGCCTCACGTACACGAGGCTCTGTATTATTATCTATTATTGCGATAATAATATTGTTATTGTAAAGGCTTTTGCCATTCCAAGTCTGACGAGTAAAGATTGAAACCAAAAAGTGCAACGTTACGTGTAATGTAATGTTGTTGCTGTACTTAAAAGGAGAAACACATCTCAATCTCGTAAATTGGACATTTATTTTACCCTACCCAGAAAATTTAATTACCAGCTTTTGACTTTCTTATTTGAAATAAGAAATCTAACTCCTTGACGTTTTTCATAATTAATAGCCTTACTTCTGAGGTGGCTTCAATGTAATGGAATGAAATGAAGTGTGCTACCATGTCATGGATGGTTGGCTGATGGTTAGGGAGTTATGAGTAAAAATATTATTAACTTTGTGTATTTCAAAAGCTGTAACTTTGCATTTAGAGAGAGTATAGTGACTGCGGTCCCTTTTTGATCACAAATGATGAAGAGTGGCTTATAAACAGAGCCAAAATAACTCGACAAAAATTTTATGATGGTGATTTGTGACTTGAAGGGACGGAAGAAAAGTCATTCGTTTCTGTCTCTTGGGCAGAGATGAACGTGTTTCTCGAAATGCAAGTTTAGGATTGTTATACATAGTGTAGGCTATTCCACCACCGCCCCTCGAAACTGTTTAATAAAAATGGCATTATTTTTAGTACCCAATATGGATCCCCTTGTTTGTTAACTGCATGATGTTCGCCGACGATGTGATGTGTTGTGAAAAGTTGTCTCGTCAAATTATGTTGAACAACAGTTAGATGATGAATCATCATTGATGATGATTAAAAAATTGGATTGGGAATGTGTAATTACTTACTAATTAGTGGTCAATTCTCCGCCCCCTCCTTAGATTGATTAGATTGAACGAGATTAACATGATCATTAACTGGGATCAAAAGTATGAATTGCAAATGACTGTTTTTGTGCCTAGCTGAGAGATTATGTGTACTCTTTACATATGGGAGTATTATGTGTACAGGAGGAGAGAGAGAGGGGGGGGGGGTAATGTAAATTAGTGGAAAATTGTATAATGACAATAATTATCCATCATGTGTATAATTCGTCTGTATGCCATACTGATCAGTTATTTAGTTATTTACTCAATTGATTTAATGGAGTATAAATTGTGACTACCAACGAACAAGCAGGAGCAGAGGTTGAGGCCGAGGTAGAACGAAATTAAAATATTTAGACTGATTTAATTAACAATGGAATTTTTTGAATGGCTCTCGTCTCTTACGCAATATTTTGAGACTACAGACGATGCATAGCCTCTCTTCTCTCTCTGCACATACATACACAATACACATAATAATGATTGTGGATGATGAAAGAATTAATTTCATCCAGGAAAAACAGTAATAATTTAACAAAAAAAATAATTATAGAGTTCCAGTCCAGTCATACGTGCCCTATTGTAAATACTAAATACAACATAAAAAATGCGTGTGTGTAAAAATTCCATCTCAATTAGTGATGTACGCAATTTATCCAAAAAAAATCAATTCATTATCAGACAAGAGTAAAGGAGAGCAAAGTCTACTGAGCAGTCTGGGAGAAAATATGTGAAGATCACGACAGCCAATTTTCGTCTGTTGATTTTTATCAATTGTAATAGATCCATCATAAAATTGTGACCTTATACAGCTTACATATAGGCATAGACTCTGTATCTTCTCCTGTACTCCCATCCCGTCAGTCTCTATTATCCCGCTACTAAACAAACAAATTATCTTAATGTAATTACATTCCTCTCTTTTTCCTCCTCTATAGCATCTTGATGCAGTCTCCGTTTATATTTTTTACTGTCTACAGTGTGCAGTAGAAGTTTTCAGTGTGTGTGTGTGTGGTGTGTGTACTTACATCGTTTTTTCATGTTAAACACCAGACGCAGTTTGCAATCAAGACAATCGTGAGCAATTAAGTAATCATGAAAGATCAACGGTCAACGTCGTCAGCACATGGTAAACACAAAAAAATGGGATGGATGGACCACCACATTGTTGCTGCTGTCTCACTCTAAACTCATTAGCATATAACCCATAATTGTTTCGACCATGGCGGCTTGCCAGCGACAAGAGAGAGAAAACAAACAGAGAAATAGTCATAAAAATAAAAACTGATCTTTTTCACACACGGATTGAGTACTGGACAGTTAAACGCAGAGAAAAAACTGAAGAAAAAAATTGAACAAGTTGGTGATGACCTATTACAGCCACACTGAAGTACAGAAATGCAATAAAGTAAATGAGGGGTACTGGAGTTCAAATATGCGAATAAAATTCTTGGGGAGGAATTTCATTCAGACGAAGGAACAATTTGATGTTACTATTAAATTGAAAGTGTACTGTGTACTACACACTGTGTAGTGTATGTGTTGTAGTATGATGACCTGAACTACATTTTGGATGAGTTGTGTTCGTCTTGTCGAGTACTGTAATCAAAGTCATCAATTTATTATCCCAACTTTTACATCATCATCATTCTGTGTAACTGAGTCAGGATGAGTGGACATACCTTCTGTATGTTCTATAGATACAGGGTGTTTCCTAACTGACTACGGGAAACAAAAAATTCGGCATTTCTGAACAGATAGAGATATCGTCAAAATTCCAAAAGGACGTTGTAGACAAAGGACCAAAATTTTTTAGCAGTTTGAACCATGTGAAAATTCGAAAGGTCAATTCAACAAAGGCCATTTTGAATTCGAATTTCCCGCCACTGGAGATGCCCGGACCGACAAATCGTCATCAGATTCGGATTCTCCGTCATTTTTTACATCAGAGAGTGTCTGGACAAGATTTGATGACTACAGATGCGTTGTGGACAACCTTCGGAAGACAAGTCCATTTTGCTGGAAAATCTCGGAAAAAGGGAAAAATCCGTGAAAATCGTAAAAACATGCCAACTTCAAAATTCAAAATCTCCGTAACCACTACGAATTATGCAAAACGCCAAAACATGTGTCTCCTACTTTTAAATGGGCTTTCCGAAAAAAAATATGGCGGGGCAAATTGACACATATGGCGGAAACCCAAATGGGTCGAACCTGGTGACCTCGGGGTCACACATTGACCTTTCGAATTTTCACATGGTTAAAACTGCTAAAAAAATTTTGGTCCTTTGTCTACAACGTCCTTTTGGAATTTTGACGATATCTCTACCCATTCAGAAATGCCGAATTTTTAGTTTCCCGTAGTCAGTTAGGAAACACCCTGTACAGAAAATGTATTTACATTCAGTAAACTAAACTAATGTTTGCACAGCTTAAGCTTGCAAATAAACGTTCAAGTCTCGTCAACTGTCAAAAAACTGTCTTCATCTCTGAACCTCTTTCAAAAACTGTAGTCCAACAAGTTTTGCGAAAAAAAGACCAGTGATTAAGACAATTCAAAAATGTTCAAGTGTAAAAAAAAACTTTGTTTTGACGTGACACTCTCCTCACTTTCCCTAAAGAGAAAAAGAGAGGGAAGTAAGTGGTGAAATGTGTGGCGGGATAGTGGTGGTGGTGGGGGTTTTTGAAGAGAGAGATATCACTTTCAGTTTATCCCACTGTGAGCTTCCCTAATCTTCTGCTTGCATAAGCTATTTTACCCTAAGCTGTACAATGGGGCGGCTCAAATAGATCCTGACATTCATAGAACCATCAAAAAAACAACAGACAAAAAGCTTGAACTATGGCTGTATAGAAACAGGGGAATGTATAGGAAGGGGTGGTGGGTATTTCACCTCTAACTTAAGCCCACAGTACCATGTCATGTCATCTTTTCTAGTATGACAATGGGCTTTACTCTCACATTCCTATGATCCTTCTCCTGATGTACAGATAAAATCTGGTTTGCCCTACAAAACAAAGTTTGGTGCTTAACACTATGTAATCTATTACGTACAGTGAAAGAGAGACTGGGGAGTCTCGTTGAAAAGCTAAAGCTCTTGTGTGTGCGTGTGTTTGTGTGTGTGTGTGGAGCCTTCAGGTTGTTGTGAGGGTTAGTCCGTAAAGAGAGTGAAGAGAGAGAGAGGAGGAGGAGGAGGAGAGGCTGTTCAACTGTTCTGGAGTTGGAGGCGGGCGAAGAGGGAACAGTTTTAATTTTCTGCTCTGTATTAATACAGGATGAGGATAAAGAAGGAGGAGGAGAAAAAAAGTTTTCACTTTGTTGGCTCAACTGAACTCTCTGTTTTTCTGAACAGGGGGGTTTCAAGTGGGAAAAGTCGAGACTGACTGACTGACTGCCAAGCTTTTTCTGAATCCATAGTCTCTCAACAGTTCTCCTCTCCTTTCCCCTTTCACCATTCTATATATACACACACATGCAGCTTTCACTTGGGCAACGTATGGAAAAGTCAAAAGTTAGCTCGTTGGTGAGCACACACACACACACGCACACACACAAAGATAGGTAAGATAGATTGAGCTGGAGCGTTGAGTGAGCGAGGAGAGAGAGAGAGAGAATGAATTTCATGAAATGAACAATGGGTTGAGTTGTGGAGGCAGGACTAGAAGAGTAGCCTAGGATGGGATGGGATGGCAAGGGCAGGTTAGTTTGGCTCAACTTGCTTAATAAAATGAAATGAAATCCGTGAAGGTGGAAGGGAGAGAGCATAGAGAATTGATAATGGATACCTCTTCACTGTGCTTGTGCCCATGGTGTGTGTGTGCATGTGTGTGTCTATGGGAGGAACTTTGGGTGTCTACATAATTTTGTGCCATCCTTTTGGGCATATAGACAACTGCTGGGGCATGTGGAAGGATTGCATAGGGTGATGGGGAAAGCAGAGGGTAGGGACAGGGAGAGAAGTGAAAGAGGGAGATCCTAATTTTGTAAGCGAGTTTCGACTTTAGTCAACCATAGCACCGTCCTCTCCGTACAGTTGACATATATGTTGTATAACAGGACAGAAGAGAGCCTGTCTGTCCCCACTCCTTTGACTGTGTGTGTGTGTGGATAAGAGGGGAGGAGGTGTGTGTGATAGAATAGCATGGAGGATATGTATGATGGAGAGTGGAGGGACAAGAGTACAAACAGAATAAGATGAAGTTCTGGAGAATTGGTCGTATTCCGATCCACACAAGTATAAATAGAGCATCTATTAGAGGCCAGAATGAAAGAGAGAGTGAGATAGAGTAAGTGTATGAAGAGAGAAAGAGAGAGAGGCAGGGAAAGTACAGCAGCGGCATTTCAGAGGAGAAAGAGAGGGAGGGAGAAAGTGAAATTCGTCTGTTTACCAAAATAATTAAATCCGAACGGAACGTCGGGAGGTTCGTCTTCTCTCTTCACTGAGTGGAGGCGGACGACTGGATCAGATGAACAGAGATACATGAAGTCGTTACAGCAGTGTGCTTTGCAGTATATATATATATGCGTGTGTGTGGGTTCAGGGGTGTAGAACGCAGGGGTTGTGAGAACTGACTGTGAGGTATATCTCTGGAGGACTCACGAGTTTATCATGATCTCCTGTTCTTGAACAGATAAGAAATAGCTGAAAATTTTGGAAATATTTTGAAAATTTCATGTTCATTTTTTAATTACATTTGCAGTTAGTAGTAAATACCCACAGATGCTGTAGAGATGATACAAAATAGGAGAAGAAAATTTTGTGAAGAATGAGTCCATTAACCCAATTATAACTACTCTCTCTTTCTCTATGAATCCTTTTGAAGCTTGTCGTAGAAAGCATCGTGGTGTAGTAGAAAGTCGTGGAAAAGCCGTGGAAACAATTATTGGGAATGATGGGTGTGGTGAGGTGATGTAAAGGAACCGACGGTTAGGATCACAATACTCCAATGTCTCTCCAGTCCCTTAACTCCAGTCATTCTCCAGTACATTTCTCTAGCCTACTATTGTCCTCCACTGACTTTCTTCTTACTCTTTCCGCCTCTCCAATCTCCGTGAAAGTTGACACGACGACCGGCTAAACTGCCCAAGACAATTGAGCATCCAAAATCACCCACACTCACACACATGACCAAAGGCCAGAAAGAGAGAGAGAGTGAAGACGAGTCTCTTTTTTCCACATCACGAGAGGTTGAGTGTGTTGTCCATACTCTGGTGTGTGCATGTTATTTTGGCTGGACTATGGCCAGAGTATGGGAATATTATTATTCGCTTGTAACCCAAGCACGAGGATAAAAAGACGTAGGGAAAAAAAGAGAGGGTGTAAAAAAGAATGTGTAGGGGAAATTCCTGGAGAGGGGGAAATAAAAATGGGGTAACTGGAAACCACACACAAACACACATGTGAACATGCACGCAAGGAAAACGAGTTAAACTCAAGTAGTCCAGACGGAGGGTGGTCTGGCTGGTGCAGTTGGCACTAGTCATATACATAGCCTTGGGAATGAGTCCTCCAGCAACTAAAGTGTCTCCCTATCCTCATTTTCTTTGAATTTCCTCCACTCTCTTTGAGTTCAACTTTTTTTTCACAAGATTTTTGTCCCCCTTTTTTCTCTCCCTCCCCCTCTTTCCTCCAGGTTTTTAAAGTGGGAAAAAGGAGAAGAAATCACCAACTCTTTTTTTACAGTCCAGACTCTCCTTTCTCTTGTTCTTTGTCTGGTTTTTCTTGGTGTGCTTCTGATAATTTAATTCCTGACTCTCCACTCACGCTCTCTCTCTTCCAACTCCCAGCTCTGATTACCCATGATGAGGATTTTATGTCGGAGAAATTCAAATTGACAAAACAAAACACGAGGGAATATTCCAATTGAATTTGTTCCTCCTCCCTCCTCCTCACACGGACACACAAGGGAGAAAGAGAGGAATGATTTAGAAGAGGGGAGAATTGTGACTGCATCACAACCCTTTCTCTTTTCTCCCCCTTCCTCTTTCTCTCTCTCCAGGATTTTTACTCTGATTTACTAAATGGGTTCAACTTTTCTTCTCCGTCTCCGTCTTCTTCCCCTTCTCCTTTCTGTCTTCTAAAAAACTTTAGGACTTTTCACACACTCCTAGGAAAATGTGAGTGCGTATGTGTGTGTGGATGGAGAGAGGGAGAGACGATGACAGAGCAGAAGGGCTTGTCGATTTTTTTCTCAATATTTGATATCAAGAGGCCTCACATTGCTACAGAAAAGAGAGAGAGAGCGGTCCATTCGTCAAAGAAAGGAAAGAAAGGAGGAAAGTCAGGGATGTGTGTGTAGTGTACTTAGGAATAGTGAAGTGGCCCACTGCCACTTTCCAGTGATTTGATTTTCTGGAAAAAGCTGGTATGCATCTTACATGATAGAGAAAGAGAGGGAGGCTGTTAGTTTGGATGAAGCTGTGTGTGTGTATGTAAAGGGAATAGCAGACAGGAAGAAAAGGGAAAAGGGAGGCGGGGAAAGGAGTGGACCAGTTGCCTAGACATTTTTGGACTTGTAGCAGCAATCCAGCCTTATTTTTAAGAAGGCAAGAGAGACCAAGAGGAAGATGAAAACGAAGAGAAAGCGGCTTGGAAATATAGATAGTTCATCGTCATATTTTACATACACGATAGAACTGCAGAGAGAGAGAGAGGAAGAAAGAGCTATCGTAATTTATTTGGTCAAAGTGGAATACATGGAGATGGACATTGGACTTTGTGTATTATCATTGAGTAAAAAAAGATGAACGGGGTAAAAAAAGACGCTATGCCTCTGCTTTCACTTTCACTACATTCTCTCTCTCTCTCTCTTGGGTTGTGACTGGGAGAGGGTAAAAGTCAGGAGGGTAGAGAGTCCTAAGTCAACGACTTTTGGTGAATGTCCATCTATCTAACTAACCAAGGAGGGCAGAGCTGGAAGAGGAGGAAGGACGGAGATGAAAAAAAACGCTACTCTACTCTAGTAGTAATATGCTCGCCTTCTCCTCACTCAAACATTCTTCCTTCATGTTTTATCCTTGTCTCTAACGAAAGAAAAACTCTTGAATTCGATGAGAGTAAAAGGAACAGTTCTCCGTTTACTCCCAACTTTCTCCACTCTTCTTTCTCCCTCCTCTCTCTCCCTCTCTCTCAACACACTTTATTCAGTCAAAGTGTAGGATATATCTCCTTACATTACTCCTCCAGAGTTGTATAGAGAAGACTGAGTGAGAGGAGCACACATACACGCATTCAAAGAGAGAGAGAGAGAGAGAAGGACTGTCGAGACGGAAGGCGGATTCCAACATTTTCTTTCATTGTTCACTTTGTCTTGTAGTTCTAAAGACGATCCGTGTGTTGTGAGTGTGTGTGTGTTCGTTCTTTTGCTTCATCTTTTTATCTCAATCTTCCACTCCGATCAGTTTCCTTGAAAACAAAAACAATGAGGGAAAAACAGGGACAAGAGAAAGGAGGGAGAAAAAACATGGCAGTCAATGGTCACCACCAACTTTTCATTTTCATTGTCCTTCGGATCACACCAATTGACTAGAAAATTTTCAGAATGTTTCCTTCGAAGTTTTTATTGTAGTTTATGATTTTGTTTGTTTGTTTGTAGTTTTTCTTCATAATTTGTACTTTCACCACACACACTCATACACACGCACAATCTTTTGGAATTTTACAATCTTTCCCTTGAAACTCTATCCAAGATTTCATTGCCCATACTTTCCTGCCCTACTTTCTATTTTGTTTGTTTTTAAAAATTTCTAAAGGAAGGCTGAGACTACTCACCTGATTGATGTATGACGTAAAGAACTAAACGTAGATTCTTGGACTTGGGTGACCCCCTTCGAGGTAAAAAGAATTTTTTTCCCTTGTACAGATGGAATGTGGAATAAGTTTTTAGATATTAGATTCATTAATAATTTTTGATGTTGGTTCTATCTCTCTACCAAACAGAATAATAAATGGAGTACTTTATATCTTTCCCTTCCTCTTCCATCTCCCTTCCTCTCCTTTCTCCCTCCCTCCCTTCCTCCCGTGTGTGTGTCAGTAGACTTTTTTTGTGTATGATTTTTTTGGTCAAACTTGTGCCCCTTTTCTCCACATACACACCTATTCGTGTGTGTGTGCATACTTACGTGTATGCTTCAAGTTTGGGCAGAGCGTCTGCATAAAGTTTTTTTTGAGGGAAGAAAAGGCATATAATCTTTAGTTCAGCGTCTCCCTTCATGCAATACAGATAATGCAGAGTTTCCTTTCGCTCCCTACAATGTGGGGGGTAAGGTTCCAACTTTTTTTCTGTTCTTTCTCTTCCTTCACAATTTTTGCCCTCATGTAATTTCATGCATGCCGTAAAAGCTTCAAGTGTACTTATATCAATTGCAGTCTCTCCCCTGTCTCTCTTTGTCATGAATACAGCGCATAGTCAACTACACCAATACACACACACACCCACACTCTACGTACGACTTCATACACAACATCACAATCGAATCGTAAGGAAGAAGAGACAAGGAAGAGGATGAGAAGAAGAGGTGAAAGAGGAAGAGAAAAAAAAAGTAGTATCCCACCTCACATCACATCTTAGGTCCTACACATTTTCACACTTTCATTTCAGCAGGGAAGACCATAAAGTTGCAATTGCATCTCCCTAACATAACACACACACACATTCACACATCCCACCCTCACACCGTACACATCCGCACATCCATCCACTTAAAGCCACACACATGTATGGCAATACATGGATACATGGCCGGAATGGGGAAGACCAAGAGATGGAGAATAGTTCCTCGCTCCACTTCTCCATTTGCTTTTTATGCACTGAAAGACATTTCCTTGACAACAACACATTTATGTTGCACACACACATCCACTCTCACTCACCCTCTTTCTCCTCACACATACTTCCATGAATACCTTGACTTTATGCATATCAACCATATGACTACTTCTTCCTCTTATATACTTCTCTTACAGTGCAAGTCAATCCTCCTCATCCTAACTCTCAACACTTGAATTGGGGAAAGAGTTTGAGAGAAAGTAGACAGCCAGGAAGAAAATAGAAGGACAAATAGACAAACTCTTTTTCCTTCTTCCTCCCCCCTCCTCCTCTTTCTGTCTCTCGTGAAGGAAATCAGTAGTTGAAATCTGAGAGGGAAATCAGTTTGAATTCCAGGGATATTGGCATTACACTGCACTGTGTTTTCCCTTTACACACGCATACTTATATATATTCATGTATATATTGAGGTATAAGCGGACAGTAGAATGACAAGACTCAAAATTCCGTTTTCCTTTTCTCTCTCTCTCTCTCTCCTTTTTTTACTTTCTCTCTCGGCTTCTACATCCACTTCCCTCAAACTGACGTCTTGTTGTCCTTGTCATTGTCACCAGTACTTCGAATTAGGGTGATTCCCTGGCAATGCAAAACCAAAGAGTAGAGTGTGACTGAGGGAAGAGAGAGAGAGCGGGGGAATCGGAATAGAGGAGGAGGAGGCGGAAAAAACTGCAAACTACAAATTTTCACTCTGGAATAAATGCTTGTGGCCTGTAAAGAGGAAAGGAAAGAGAAAGGGGAGCACATTGAAACTTTAGAGTATTTTTTTAGTGTCAGACAGCAGAAGAGCATTCATTACGAAAACCAAGAGGAGAGGAAGCTCAAAAACTATTTCAGTCCCCACTCCCTTATAACTCTTTTTACGATTGTACTCTCCATGTCTGTCTGTCTCTCAGCTCTGCGCTATTCACTTTAAATACAAGTGGGAAATTTTCATTCTAGATTTTTTTCCCTTTTTTCTAGTATGATTCCGTTTACGTTTACTGCTGTGTGGGATGTAAGGGAGGAAATAGGCAGAGATACAACAAGGGAATTGTAAAAAATGTGGACAATTATTCCGAAGCACATATTTTTTACAGAAAAAGGAAAGAGAGAGAGATGGGTGACATTAATAGACAGAGTACTAATCACAATTGCATGAATATTAGAGAGGGGGATGAATGAATTTTGTAATGAAATCATAGGGAATTGGGATACACGAAAGAAAGGAAAAAGAGAGAAGAAAAATTGGATTTTTTTCGGATTTCCCCTTCTCTCTCTCTCTCTCTCTACTTCAGACAAGATGAACACCCCACAATGTGGAATATGAACCAGGAGGGTTAGCATTTTTGTGTGTATGTTGTGTGTGTGTTTCGAGGGTAGAGAGGGGGAAATGTTGTAAGTTGTAATCTGCTTTTGTATTCGGTAGTGTGAGATGACCTTTTTCACATTCATGATGGGGTGGGGAGAGGAGGGAAAGAGAGAGGAATGGAGTGGAGCTGCTCTGTATGTATGAATAGCTTTGTTAATATGATGGGAAGATGGTTGCGATAAAAATGATGTCTTACAACCCACAGCCTTAACTGCTAAATAATGTACAAGGGGAAGTTCATTCTGAATTCATTGGAAGCTTATGCTCTCCCTCCTTTCCCCTTCTTCTTCTTCTCACACCCTATATCTCTCTCCCTCTCTTTACTTTCTCCCAGATGAAAGTCAGAGCAAAAATTTGCCACCTAAAGACGCAATCTGATACACACACAGTAGAAGTAGTAGTAGTAGTTGGAGAAGGAGAACAGCCGACTCCGCTTCTGCTCACCGTCTGCTCCTCACTGGAGACGAAAGTGGTGGAGTAAGTGGATCTCATCGACTTGTTATTTCATATGCATTGATGCGGTGGGGAAAAGAGGTTGAGGGAGAAAGAAAGTGAAAGAGTGCGAGTGAGTGTGTGTGTGTGTGCTGGAGCTGGAGGTTGTACAGACTTCTCTTAACGACTGAGTCTAGACCACACAAGGGAAGATGTAATCGTTATCGTTTGTATTATAGACTTTCACTCCTCCCGTCTTTCTCTTTCTCTATACTGGGTTATGTGTAATAACCACCACCGCATGTATTTGTATCCTATCCATCTTTTTCTTATGAGTACAATTTTTTGCAATACTCTTTATCACACTACAAGCTAAAGCTGAGAGGGGTGTGTGTGTTTGGTTGTAATGTAATGTGATGTTACCCCGGGTTCAACTCTTCTATTTAACTGGAGAAGGAAATAGAGAGAGAGATACTTTCTTCTCAGCTCCTTTTCAACGATACACTGCATTTCTTGTGAATGTGAGCTTTCCTCGCGCAAGTGTGTGTGTGTGAATGAGGAAAAGAAATTTTCAACCTTTTTCATCGTCCTTCATTTTGTGGAGAAAGTAAAAGAAATGGAGAGTAGAGTTTGTGGAGAAAGTTTTTGGAATTGGGGAGGAGGGAGAACGATGAGGAGTCACTGATCCAAAATTGTAATTTAATTTGTATGCCAAAGTGACTTTTCCATGTATCAAGTTTTTAGCTGAATGTCAAAAGGTAAAAATAGTATACGCAAATCGTCGTACTTTGGTAAAAAAGATTAAGGGATGAATTAAAATCCGAAAGGAAAAAAATAATAGACAAAGTTCAAAAAGCTCAACTGCGTGGCAAAAGTAAAAGATTTGTAGTGTGTTAAAATTATCCATGATTTGTAATCAATATCTTATAATATAATTGTAATAGGATATTACATAGCACATTCTATTGAGATGACACAATAGGATGTGACGCAATATCCTATCATCCGATATCATACAATATCGACGTGGATGATTTTATGCTAACTAAGCATAAGATCCATGCTAAATTAATAGAATTAATTTAGTCTGTAATTGGCATCAGAAGTTGATTGTTTGAATAAATCAGTTATAGATTCATTGTTGGTGAAAGTCCAAT
>WJFB01001159.1:0-36549 GCA_009870185.1 Pygmarrhopalites habei
CAATCTTGAGAATACTGACTACTTCGGGTCAGAGAACAGGGAAATTTCATGAGTAATAATCGGAGATACAGCCAATCAAAGTTGTCAGAACTTAGAGAAATCATCCTGTATTGAAGCGAGGACTCAAACTGAGGGTATGCTCACCTATTAATCCGTAACGATAATAAATTCTATGCATAGTAATCAGCATCTTTCTCTTTCCCTCCCCCATCCAGTCCACACAATCTACATATTAGTTATACTCGACTGTGTAACTTTCTCTATGTATTGTAGTTAAATCAGTAATTCATTAAAAAGCAAATTTAATACACCAGCTAAAATACTTCATTTCTCTCTCCCTCTCTCTGGGATGGAACATACAAAAACCTAAGACTTTGTCATTTGCTTGCATGCGTTGTTGTTTCTCTCCGTCTTTGGATGAGTGGAGTGGATGTGGAAGGGGGTGGACGAAGGGAGGAAGAAAGGGTGAAGAGAGTTGGGGGCGTGTGTGTTTATTCTCTCTCTCCCACTTTCTCCCTTTCTCCTTTCCTCCACACTTTTACGACCCTTAAGGGACAAACTTTTGAAAATTCTAATTAACACTGATATTCCATTATAGTTGTACTTGTTGTAGTTTTAGCTACGTATACCCTCCAGCAGCTCTTTCTCTTCTAATCTCTTCTCGAGTTTCTCTCCTCCTCCTTTGATTTCCATGCATACCCATGCAGCCCCAACTCGTCTCCCTCTACACTTTTCCTTTACTTTCTCCCCAGCTTTCCCCATTTCACGTACACAAATACACAGCACAACAAAGCATCAAGCATAGACACACAAACACACACAACAAGAACCTTGTGAAAAGATGAGACCAACTTTTCTTTCCTTTGTATTTTATTATATTGCTCCCATTACCGTACTTTCCCCAACTCCACATACCCGGGTCTTTCCGCACCACTTCAGTAAATAACCTACAGTCCTCCTTCTAACACTCCTAATAACCCACTACTACTACACACATCCTATGAAAATTTGATATACCATGAAGAAAATCTCGCACTTTTACGGTATCCACATAGGTATATTCCAGACGATTTTTTTTGTTAATTTTTCTTCCTCTCCTCCCCTTCGCAAGTCCTTGTTACTGTTCGCTGAAATTTTTGGGAGAGACAAGAAAGGATCAAATTGCAATTCTAATTTGTAAGCGTAGCTCATGACGGTTTTTAAAAAAAGAAAAAGCTCTGGATTATATAGGCATACGTGCGCGTCGGTACTGCTCGAGTGTCTACATGTATGAGACTACAGTGACCCCTTTTTTATGACCCATCCTCAACTAGCGCTGATCCCCTATAGGATGATGCAAACAATGGACTAGACAATCTCAAGTGTAATTTCTCAATGTGACAAAATGCAGGGAGAGAATGAACATTTTTGGAGGTGCAGAGGGGGGACTAAGGGACTAGATAAAAATGAGGGGAGGAAGGAAAAATTCCGTTGCTCTACAATCGGCCTTACAGCAAAATGATAACCTCGTCCTCCTTTGTTTGGATACATGGAGAAGGGGTATTATCGGAGTATCATGCAATATAATTTGTATGTCCTGGAGTGAGTTCATACTGGAGCTAAAGGGATGTCTCCGCTACGATCCCTTCACTCTGACTCTAATTCTCGTTAGACCCAAGAGTACACTCTCCTCCTCTACATTACTCTGCTTCCTTGCTTGTGCTATTGCTTGTTGTTCAAAAGGGAGGACAAAAGATTTGACTCTCTCTCTGGTTCTTTATGAAAAGAAGAGCCCAAGCTTTAATACCCTCTTTCATGTCTTCTAATTAGAATTTAATTTTCAAAGTACACATAGTCTCTGATTTTTTCACAACCCCTCATTCTCCTACCCCTCCTCCCTTCTTCACTCATGGAATCATCCTCCATCACATGAAAATTACATTAGCTTCTTAATGCCCCAGAGTCTTACCCTTCCCTTAAATTCACACACCCGCATGTCTTTTTGTCAGTCTCTCCCTTGCCTCATGATTTCACAATTCATTTGGCAGTGAGAAAATCATAGTGAGCATGTACAGAGTACAGAAAGAGAGAGAAAAAGGAATTCACTTTAGGAGTTGCCTAATAATAATATTATGATGTGGGCTTTTGACTATCTCTTCTCCTCGGCCTATACCTCTGAATTTGAATGACAAATGGTCGTCAAAATCCGTGGGGAACTATATATATTTTTCCTAGGTGCAGTCCTTCTCCTATCTATCTGTGTGTGCGAGAGAGAGACAAGGAAATAAAATGGAGAGAGAAAGTGGGAGAGCGGAGTGAAGGGTGTATGGCATAAATATTATAATGTTCATTTAATCAATCTTCCTTAAGGCTGAAGATGGAGAGAGAGAAAAATAAAAGCTGGCAGTATCAGTGCAAGTCAGAGTCACGAGTCTGAAAACCAAGAGAAACTGAAGGGAAAGCCACAGTCAGAGAGAGGAACGGGGAGAAAGCTTTAGGTGTATGTATTTCAATTCAGACTTTCTCCTTACAGACATACACACACCCAAAACTGTATATAGTGTACACACACACTATGCCGTAGAATAGAGAAAGAAAGAAGGAACGGGATTCAGCATTAGAGGAAGACTCAAGTAGGATAAACCGTGGGTTTAATAGGATAACACATTTACTTTACCTCCCCAACTCCATCAGCCCAATCCTCGACACAACCGCACGGGCACACCCCCAACCTCTCTTTCTCTCCCTCTCACTCACCAGCATATTTAGCAGTCTCTACAAAAATCCCTCCTTTCTCCTCGAAATAAAAACATGAGGACGAAGAATCAACCAAGTTCCAACCACAGATCTTTCCCTCAAAAATTATAGCAAAAGTAAACTTTCAGGTTTCTCCTACTTCTCCTCCACCTTCCCTCACACCTTTCTGAATATTTGTCCAATCTAAAGGTGTGCACGGTACTCTCACCTCACTTCTCCTCCTCTGGGGCTTACGGACTTGGAAACAGGGGAATGGAAGAAGAAAAACCCATGAAATTCTTTCTCTGTTGTTACACCCAATAAAATATTACTATGGAAATATGTGGGTGAAAGGGAAAGGAAAAAAGTGAAAGTGAAAAAGAGGGGGGAGGGCAGGGCAGGGACAAGGAGTGCGTTCAACCTTTTCTACTTTCTCCTTGCCTCTCCTGCCCTACTAACATTGCACGCTCCGAAAAAGAAACAAAATAGTTTTGCATATGTGTACGTACAAACAACCGCATAAAGTAAAGTATGAATAATTTGAGAGCTCAGAGAAGAAGAAGGAATTTTTATTGCTGTCCTCCTTCATTCATGATTGATGGGATTTTGGCCTTTGCTTTCTCTTTATAAATAGACTGTTCATATAAAAATAATGGTATGTCGAGTCTCATTGTGGTTTCACCTCCCCCTCTCTCTCCCCCTTTTTTCTCATCCGTGTTCGAATCGTCATTTCTCTCTCTATCTCTCTCTCTGACGAGAACAGCTGTGGATATGCCAAGTCGTATGTACAATGAGGAAGAACGAGAGAAGGGGGAAAGGTACAAAGCCAACAACAACCCTCTCTTACTTCCTCCCTCCTCCTCTGTATTCACATTGGATTATTGCAGTATAAGCAATGAATAGTTAGACATTGTGTGTGTGTGATGAAACGGATGAAGAATGAAGAGGGATAAAAGGTGAGAAAGGCAATCGATAGCTTGCACACGTGAGACGTTCCACTCTGGCTTGATAGTCCCAACACACACACCGCCCACACCCACGTACACACATTCACATAACATTTTTACTTACACACCCATGCAGCATCGTATCTGTGAAAGAAAGAAGAGGAGGAGGAAACGGCTGGGTAATCAATAAGACTATACACACACAAACCCTCTCTCCACTCTTACCTTTCCTTACAATTTCTTATAGGGCAATCCACCTCCTGCAATGAGCCGGGGGCAAGAAACTCAAGTCTGTTACTTTCTTTTTCTTGCTTCCACTCCCATAGCAGTGCCAGTGCAGTCTCATTAGTACACACACCACACGCACACTAGTGAAATTTGTGGGGCTATATTTATTTTTCACGTGCGTCCATACATTCCCGTTGACCCACATCAGTCGACCCATGCCATGTCACAGTCATCTTTTCATACCCTATATTTATGAATTGATTCACATGTTTACACACACACACTCCCACTCCTTTTTTCATTCCCAAAACAATATTTCTTTGATTATTTATATTTTCCTCCCCCTGATGTTACCCACCTCTGCACGCATTTTCATCCAGTGAAAGTACAAAAGGAGGAAGTGTGTAAGACGACGTGAGTGAGACGGTGCGAATGTGTGTGTGTGGAACCCAACACTCTGTAACTCATTGACTATTTTTAGTATCAAAGGAGGAGGACGAGGAGGAGGAGGGAATGTTCCACATTATTGTTTGTACAGTGTGTACACAATGTAACTTTACCGCAATTATGTAATAGAGATACAGGCCAGCTTGACAAATACGCACACAAATTTGTACCGACTCATTTTCCAATTGTGTGTATTGAGTTTCTTTGTCGTCAGGTCGGAAGCAGAGGGAGTTGACATGAAAAACTGTGTAAAGAAAAAAAATGAGAGAAGGTGTGGAATTTTTTCCCCGTTCGTTTTTTGTGATTTTGATTTTTGGACGGCTTGTAAATCAAAAAGACTTTCTCCACGTGGGGAGTTCTAGAAATTTAGAAGAAAGCAAAATGTCAACTGCGGACTTGTACCCCACCCGAGAATGATAGTAGACTGTCTTCACATTATTAGTCTGTACCAGGGTTCCTTTGTCTCCTCTCAGGGTCACCTACTTAGCTATTTGTGTGTGTGTGTGGAGGAATACACCGCAGTTATGACAATATGGGACTAGAGTAGTTGTGTGTAAAATTTCATGGGGTATTTATCTAACAACATCTAAATGAAATTCATCATTTTTTGAAAAACCCAAACAAAGACGCAGTACACATTATCCTGGGTTTCCCATCTCATAAGAGCTTCAACTTGCAATACAATACTCTTGCATAAGAGTCACCTGGGGATTTTTTTCGCAAAAAATAAATACGGTAGTTTATATTTTTCGTAAAAGAAGAAGAGGATATACGGAGAAAGCTCATTATTGAGATACAAGAATAAAAAGAAAGTTGAATATTTTTTTCTTGTAAATTTTGTTGTTATGTTGGATCAATGCCATGTCATGCATCGTATCACATACCTTCCTCTCCCCCTCTCTCCTGACACACACATGTACCCACACTTTACTGTCCCATTTGCATAATTAAATTTTTAGAGCCCATAGGCACAAAAATTCAGGAGCTGACAAGGATGAGAACCAAGGCAGTACAGATACAACACAACACAATGCACACACCCACACAACAAGGAAAGACAAAGTGAGCTTGCTTGGAATTGAAATGTCAATCCATGGGCCTAGATACAGAGGGGAGGATACACAATAGAAAAAATGGGACATATAATATGTATTTATTATCGTAGCAGCATATCCTTCCTCGGAAAGCGAGAGCAGGAGCAGCCCGCTTAAATAGAATCAGGCTAAGTGTACACATGTACAAGGAAGAAGGGAAAAATTATTGAGAAGGCGGAGAGAGAAAGCAAGGGAAAAAATCCTACCCTCTCTCTGAATCCTTGTGCTCTGTCAAGCGATAAGAATATTCACAGAGAAATATTCAATAAAGAAATTTGTCTCATACAACATGCACATCCCTGTACTACAGGGAGGTGTAGTGTATCTGTAAAGAGAGAGAGAGAGAGAGAAGGGCTGGCGGTGGGTGAATGTCGGAGAATCCTTTGAACCGAGAGCAATTTGTAGATTGTACATTTTCTTCAATTGTGAATTTGTCTATCCCTTTCTCATGATGAATTCATGTGCCACTGGCATACATGATCTACATACAATTGTACTGTGTGCCTGTATGTGTGTGTACTAGCAGTAGGAATAGCAAAAAAAAGCCACGTGACATTATTTTCATTCTTGGTACAGAGTATGTAGAAGGATAGGGACTGGTTTTTTAATAGCGACGGACTCTGTGAAGAGTCTCTGAAATGTGGAGAGAGTAGAAGTAGGAGCAGATGGAAGGGCCAGGATTTAGAGAAGAAGAAGTAGGACTAGGGAAGAACTTTTTTTATTCTTCACTTTCCACTCATATGCACATTTCGAAAAAAGGAGGAGAAGGAAGGGAAAATGTGAGGGGAACAAACTTCAATATATGAGGTATTTACGTATGTGTGTCTGAGAGAGGGAGTTTGTATTTTATATAAAACTGTCAACTTTTGCTCAGGAAGCCTCCTGTCACACATCTTCAAGATAGCAATGGAGCGTGGCTTTTACATTGAAAGAATTTTATATAGAGAAAGTATAGGACAGAGAGGACTCCTGCTGCGCCCGAGTTGACAAGGATACGATTCTTATATTGACTTGAATCCCTGTCCTGTCTATCACGTGAGAATCATATCACATATGAACGGCTCTGTCGTCGAGAGAGAGGAAGAGGAAGAGAGAGTCAAATTCATATTTTATATGCATAAAGAGTCGGAATGGACATGCACAAAATCGATCTTCGTAATACACACCAGATTTCTCTCTCTCATTCTCTATGTCTGGGTGGGTGTCTGATCGTATGTGTGTCTTTGATCCCTGTCAAAATCATTTTTTTGGAATACAAAAAGACTTTTCCCCTTCCTCTTCCTCCTCTGAGAGTACATGACAAAATGACAATAAAATTTTCCTTACTCCTCTCCAGTCCCGTGTAAATACATTTTTATTCCCAAATTTTACAATTGTGTTCAAAGTCAACAATTCAAAAAATATGACAATTATTTTCCATGTCCTGGTTTTTTATCGTTCAAAAATTCTGAAAGGGATTAGAGAATAGAATTTAAATAATTTTCTGAGAATTTTGGAATGTTTACTTTCCATTTATGTTGAGAGAAAACTTTAGACTCCAAGAATAAAAGAATCATATTTGCTTAAGCCATTTTGGAAAGAGGACTGTTAGAAATAATTAATTTAAATATAAAAGTAGGGGAAGGGCAAATATTCCCAGTTGTATTTTTTGCAGTGGCAGCAGCATTACACAAATAGACGAGATTTATATTTTCCTACTTTTCTCTTTCTCTGGTTCCCTTTGCTGTGTACATCCATCACAATTCAATATTCAGTTTGATGGCTCCCAGTAAAATTTTCGTAAATTAAGTTAAACTGATGACTTCATCTAGACTGACGGGAAAATGTTGTGTGTTTCTCTCACACTGTGTTCTTGTTTTGTGTGAAGGTGACAAGGGACTGCCCAGAGCAGTACAAAAATCAGAGAAATGTTGGAAATTGTGGAACACAGACAGAAAGTGGTGGGTAGGTAATACCTACTAGTTATGTACACTGAATGGATGTAGGGAAAAAAGTAAAAGCTGTCACAATCATTTTGTTTTTACTCTTTCTTTCTCTCTCCATTTTAAAAGTTCCCTGCGTAACAAAATTTATACAACATGAAAGTCTTCCTTCCCTACTAAATACATAAACAAACAAGTACATAGTCACTCCCTCACATTGTGACCGTGTACTATCTGTGTGTGTGTGTACCCTCAACTCTACTTTGTTAATGAAATTTTGTTGTTCCGGTTTGTCTCATCCGTAGACAAGAGCCTTCAAAAATTCCCTCTCTTTCGCTTTCTCTTCCTCTCGTCTCGTAATGAAAAATGTATGAAATTTGCTCTTTTTCACCATAATTTGAGATCCATTTTCCCGACACATTCTCCATTTGTGTTTGTGTGTGTGACAGTTCAAGGTCTTTTGTTTTGCAGCTCTAGAAATTTGAGTGAAATGCAGCACCCTCCGACTTGTAATGAGTAATGACTTGAAGGAGACTATCATGACTCTATATGTCGTCTACAATGTACATTTATTAAATGTCCACAATGTGTGGGATCACAGGCTGGAGCGTAGAGAGAAAAATTGGAGAAAAGCCATTTATTGGTTGCAATCTGGACACTTTACAAAATATAGCAATGATTTTATGACCAACCTCCAGAGACCCACAAGCCCACACACACAGATTTAAAGTAAATACAGCAAAAGGGGAAAGTTGGAGGGAAGACATGAGGTAGAGAGGGAGTGTAATGGTCTCGCTTAATTTTATAACAGCGAAAGATGGAGGAACAACATGGGCAATCGAAAGACCGACGGTGGTGACTGCGTTGTTGTTGGCTACTTTATCGTTTTTTGTCCCTGTACTTGACGTCCACACTTTACACACACACTCACTCTCTCTCTCCACACACAATCAGCTCTAAAATTGACCACTTTTATGTGTCGTGTAAAATAAAATCAATGAGAATTTTTTTCTCTCTCTGATAAACTCCCCTATAAACTCTCTCTCTTGTCCCGCATTGTATATTGTCTCACAAACCTCCCACTGTGCTTTCTCACAACTCACCCTTCGACACACACAATGGTCAAGTCAAAATTGTGTGTAGTTTCTTTGTAACATCCATCCTGGCTTCTGTACGAACGGTCAGAACCATGAGGGTTGTGCAGTACACACTCACCACAGTAGCAGCAGTAGTTACCCATTTGTAAATACGATAACCATTTTTCCCAACGACCCGCTTTCTCCTTCCGAGTCCTTCCGTACATTTAATAAATTATGTACATACATTAGATTAGATGGGTGGGAATTGTTCCCTTGAGTTTCCCTTTCCCATCATTTACTTGATTCTTCGAATAGAGAATATACAACTTTTCCCTGTACTTTCTTTGAGAAGGACCACCACACACACTCTCACTCATGCATTTATGTTTCGGTGTGTGTGATGCACCCATACTTTTTGTGTAGGTAGCAGAGACAAAGAGGGAGAGAGGGAGAGACAGATGAGTGGCCGTCCTTTCGCTTGACAACTTGATCGTGGTCAGGATTGTGAGAGTCAATGTTTCCCTTGTGCGGCCATAAAAACCTTACTTTGTCTTTTCCCTCTCGCTCTCTCTCCCTCGCTTTGCCTTTTTCCCTTTCCCTTGACTTTCTCTTGATGAAGAGACGAGTAAAGTGATGTTGTGCGTACAAAATACGGGCCAAAGCATTCATTAATTTTTTCTTGGATGTTTTCCCTCTCTCCATTCTCTGGAGAGAGGATTCGGATGCTACAGTTTAGATTTTTATACAGCCTACAGTTTTCTCTCTTCCTCTCTCCCTCTCTTCCGCTTGGAACAGAAAGAGAGTCTTTGGGAAAGTGTTGAGTTTAGGGGGGACGTGACGGTGTGGAAAAATCCCATAGGTAGTTGAGCAGCCTAGTGAATGCTGGAGCGGCTGGTGAAAAAGAGAGTCATGAAAAAAATGAGAACAAAGTAGAGAGAGAGAGAGAGAGAATAAAGAGGGTTTTCAGAAATTAGAACACGGCTAGCCCTTCTGCATCAAATGCAAGTGTTCCATGCATTGTGTGTGTGTTGTAGATGTGTTACAGTTTGGAATGAAGTAAATACAAAAAAAGGAACGAACGAAAAAAATTGCTAATCTCTCTCTTCTTATAGTCTGTGTATAAAATGGGCTTTCTCATATCCTTGGTTGGGTTACATTATTGTGGTTAAGCTAGGACTGACCTCAATATAGAAAACATAGAGAACACCCCTCATACACACATGTCTGGGTGCAGTGTGGCATAGACCTAAAGGGATACAAACAGATGGAAAAAGAGACACTCTTTTCTGAGAGAGAGAAGAAAGGAGAAGATAGTTGAAAAAGTTACGAGTCACTGTATTACTTTTTCCCTGTTTCACTGCTAGTGTTATGCGTGTGTTTCTTTTTTGGAGGGACGTGTGTTGGTGGAGAGTCCCCCTGCCATCCAGTTATTGCATGCACGTCTTTATAGTGGACTTTTATGACTGGAAATTGACTATGTGCACGTACACGTTGACTCGAGGAGGAGAGAGATGAGACAAAAAAGGAAGGCACACGGGGAAGGTAACAGTCGTCACACACACGCACAAAGGGAGAGAAAGGATATAGGTAGAGTCACTAAAAATATATAAGTTTGGTCTGATTTTTCCATTGGGAAATTTCTCTCTTCATCTTTGTCTCCCGTCTTCACACTCCACTGACACTGCGTGAGTGTATGATAGGAGGAGGGAGGGAGAAAGTGGAGAGTATTTACTGATGGTCCCTCTCTCCTTTATATGATGGTCATACAACTATCATTTCCGTAAATGTAGTGAGAGGGGCAATCATTGTGTGAGTACATGTGTAAAGGGACTGACACGATTTGAAGTTAACAATAAGAGAAGAAAGCTATAAAGATTTGGATTGTACAGACGCAGACAGAACGAAGAATAGTCCAGCTTGTATATGCTCTGTCGAGTCACATTATAAATGGAAGTCACATCAAGAAGACCATAGAAGAGGGATGGGTGATGTGGATAGACTGAAGCGTATTATTATTTTGATACTTTTCCCTCTTCTCCATCTCCCTCTTTCCATGAGAAAGAAGGATGAGATACTCTCAGAAAAAATGATCTCCCTTTCACTTTTTGCGAGTAACGATGGACCAAATCGTTGTTCAAGTATTTGTGGACGCAAACACATTTTTTTCTCTATTTTTCTGTCAACCAAATGGGGTTCCCTTCTCCATTTGCTCTACATTCGGTTTTGTTCAATTCTTTCTTTATTTGATGAGCGTGTGTGTGGTTCAAAGTAACGAGCGATTTCTTTTATTGGGAGATTGTGATTGAATAGTGTGGAAATCAGGAAATTTATATTACATACAAAAATTGAGAAATTGAGCGACTTTCTCCGCACATGTTATCAACATTTGTGTTTTAAAAATGTTGTCCATTTTATTCTCCAGTCATTCTTTCGTAATTAGTTGTGAGTGGACTGTAAACATTCACGAATCCATGTTAATTTACAGACACTTGTAGCCGAGGGTAGTGAATATTGTTTAAAATTGTACAAAATTGAAGTGGCTCTTCTAAACTTCCTTTTCATAATTACTAATTGTGACATTCATAATTGTCATAATGAATCCTATTTCATTTCTCTCCCTCCACGCACACAAACGCACACTCAACGCACACACAAGTTAAGCTTGTCTCGGTTCTCAAAAGAGATTTATGACGGTTGGTTGATGTGACGGTGGAGTCAGGAGTAAAGTAGAAGCCACTGTGTGAGAGTAGACAATATTTATAATTAAAGTCAAGTATTATTTTCTGTAATCCTTCACGGACTGCAATGTCATAATACAAATATACATAATGTAGATAATGCATATCGCGTATGTAGGAATAAAGGAGTGGAGAATGAGGACAGTGTACAGGATGACAAAAGACCATTGCCACCCCCTGTACAGGTGACCCCGTACATTGCAGAAGAGGGTCAAACATACCATTTTGTAGTCCATTCAATTCTACATCCATCCCACTTAACGAAAGGTCAAAAGGTCAAGTGTCTCAGGTGGAGCGCGATATTTTGAAAATGACGAATGTCACAATTTTTTTGGAAAAATCTTAAAATTTTGAAAATAAATTTTTTTTCAACTTAATTCGGCCTGCATACTTTGTTCCCCATCACACTATGCTTACTTGGTGGGAATTTCAAAAAAAACAATTACAAATATGTCATTCACAATTAAAATTCAAAATCTTGAAGTTTCTAAAAAACAGTAAAATCCTATAGAAAAATTCATGAGAAATCTGGAGTTATTTTTGAATATTCGCGCAGCCATCCAACGGGTTTGCCCTTTTGACCTGTCGTCAAGTGGGATGAATGGAGAATTGAATGGGCTACAAAATGGTATGTTTGACCTTCTTCTGACGTGTACGGGGTCACCTGTACAGGGGGCGGCAATGGTCCTTTGTCACCCTGTAGATGAGCACACAATCAGATATAGATAAAGGCTGTGTACTTCATTTCCCCACTTACATGCACACACACGCAGTGTCAAGGTTGACAGGTATGGCGTGGCTTGAGGGAAGGTTGACTAAAGACCTAGGAAAGTGGAGAAGGGGTACGGACTGTTGAGAAGGGAGCTTAAATTGTGGTCTACTCCTCTCTCTCCCTCTTGATTCCTACATGCTGATTTAAATTGTCAATGTCTGACTCAAGCGTTCCATGTGTACACTGCTACATGTATTTACTGTGTGTGTGCTGTGTGTGTGTGGAAAAGAAGGGAGGGAGGACTGACTGAGAGATATCTGATGACAGTTCGTGGACTGAGAGAGGGAGACAAGGACAAAGTGGCCGTCGGATTAACTTTGTTGACAAATGGCTTGTATCGGGTATATAAATTAGACTTTGTCTCGGCTTAGTCATGTAAATTGCAACCTGTACATTGCGATTATTGCTTTGTCCCTCTCTCTCTCCAGCTCTGGTTTGAGATACGAAGATTTGCTTGTATTGCTGGCCATTTAAAGATTCCAGACAGACTTTCTCTCTGTCCTATCTCTCTCTCTTGCTGCACCGGGAATTGTGTGTATATAAAATGAATATTTTTCATGTGGGAATGTTTCGTAGTAGATAGTACACACACATACACAAACAAAATGTCAGACACTTCCCCGTTTTGTAAATGAGAGTAAATTTTAACTAATTTTGTAATAGACAATCTCACATGGGGAGAAAGTATATCCTTTCCAATCCCAACCCCATTCTAAATGTTGACAATACATAAAGTACAAAGAAAGAGGAAGGCAGGAGTCGGGGAGGACAGGGACACAAGAAGAGAGAGAGTGCGAGTGTGTGTTTTGAATTTAATTAAATGGACAACATGAGGTTTTGATTGGAATTGAATGTCAGCATATATCATATAATTAAATCCTAGACACACATGATCGGATTTCATGACATTTTGTTCGCAGCTCATCCTCCCAACACACACACAGACACACACGCAGCCACACTTGTTTTACCTCTCACTTCCTCTCTCACACACAGATTCATTTCCTACACCTATTCCAATCTCCTGTGGACTTTCTCTCTTTACTTGTAGTCTAGTCTGTCTTTTTTCTGTGATTTGAAATTCTTCTGGGAATTGAGATTCAGTGTGAAGACTCACTTTATTCTACATTTTTATTTGTTTTATATGTCTGCGGGTCGACTGTCGACGTGTCATCCAATTTTTGTCTTCTCCGACTCAATTTAAAATGTGTAGAAGGTACATTATACTTTACATTATATGTAAATTTTATTACAGACAATATCATACGATTGTAGCAGACATGATGAGGTGTACTTGTGTATGTTTTACATTTATTCAAGCATCTTCTCACACACGCTCTCTCTCTTTTGTATATTTTTTACAGATGCAAATGGGAATTTGGATCCCGAGGCTCCACCAGCAAATTATGGGAGACGACGAAGTCGAGCTGTTCTCTACCAACTGTCTGGTCACTACAAACAGGATAGACGGAAATCTAAGCTGAAAATCAATAACGTGAGTTACCCCCCCCCCCCCCTCCAACTTCTTCCTCCTTTTGTCCATGAGGACATAACCAGTAATTTATTAAGTGTGAATGAAATTCTTTTGTGTCCTTTTCCCCATCGTTTGTCCTTTCTCGTGTCGTCCTCCCCGAATCGGTGACTGTCACACAGAGTCCGGATTTTAGTTCAAAGTTAATATTTAACCAGAAAGCTAGACAGACACAGGGGGACGGTGAGGGTGTGTGCGTTGGAGACTCCTATCCATGTCAATGGACTAGACACACACGTATACATACGTGTTTGAGAAATTGGAAGGAGGATGTGAAGCCCCATTGTTCCAATTTTTTGTGGGCTACTAGGAAAACATTATATATTGGTCTAGAAACGAAAGAAACTGGTTGTTCAAGTTGACGCCTGGCGATCGTGATCATCACAAGTGTCTTGCACACTGTCAAAGATCACATTATTTTCTTCGCCCCTGAGAAAGAAAGAACATAAATTTACTCACGCTTCATTTCCTCCCCCTCTCCTCTCCTTTTTCTCCTTCTTTCTTTCTCCCCTCCTAATCTTGCAGAGAAATTAATTTTCTCCACTTTCTCTTCTCCCTCTTTCTCTATTCTACCACACAAAAGCTTATCTGCGTGTGTGGATGTCTTTCTCCCTCTGTATGTGCGTGTGTGTGTGGTACAAGTTAAAATATCATCATCATATTTTATACTCAGCTCAACTCGTAAGTCCTCCTCCCTAAAATTTTCTATTTTTCCTTTCCGCTACTGCCCTGTACAGTATAGAGTGCAGTCCCAGATTTCTTTCCCCTTCCTTTCTCTCCATTTCATAAATTTTTAGCGGAGAAAGAAAATGAGAGAGAAGAGTAGAGTGGATGTAGTCAGTTTGCATATTCACGGATGTAGGACAAGGAGGGGAAATTTTGCAATACTTTGAGCGGACAGTCTCTCCTGCATTAAGAACAAAATAAACTGCATTTTATTTATATCACATTCCACTCCAGCCACATTATGTGTGTGTGTGATGTGAGGGTATATGTATCACAGTGGAGGAATGTTTCGTAGAGTAGAAGATAAAGGTACTAATAAATAATTGAATGGCCTTTCCGTCTAAAGAATTACATTACTATGCATTGCACGTGAGATTAAAAAGATCATCCCAGACACACACAGTCATTCAGGGAGAGAGTGGAGCGGACAAGATTATATAATAATTTGTAGTGGAACTCCTACAATTGCTATGCGTATATACCAAAGAAACTGTACAAAAAGAGTGAAACTCGGAATGTACTATTTTACACTGTTAGCATTTTCCCCATTATTTTTTCCGTTGGATTGAAGGAACGACTTGAATGATATTTCTAGTTTGATCCTCACCTACGTGGTAGTTTCAACAAGAGTGAAAGAAAGACAGGGAAAGATTACAACCACAGAGACTATTCAATAGAATATTCAGAACCTCTTCCAGCTGTAACAGACCTGACTTTCTCTCTCTCAACATCTAAATCCTACATTTGTATGATTTTCTTGAGGGGGAAGGAGCTGAGTGTGTTGTGTATGAGGAGGAGGAGGGGTTCATGGATCTTTTAACTTTTATCCACTGTTACATTAGACACAATATGCCCCTTCTTCTCTCTCCAACTTTTCTAATCTGGCTGAAGTGCGGGCCCATTGTTTGTGTTGTTTCTGTGTGTGAGGGAGATGTGATGAGTAAAATACATTTAATTAATACGTACTCTCTGTATTATTATTAGCTTTCCCTTCCCGTGTTGTTGTGCTGTGCAGTACAGTACACTGCAGTACATACTTTTGTGTATATAGCAGTGAAGGGTTGTTCCTGCTGCCTGCAAAGAAGATGGGAAAAGTTTGTCGAGTCAGAGAGCGGCAATTCAGTCTCATTTCAGCCAGAGTGGTAAGAGCGAGTCAGGGAGAAAGGGAGAGAAAGCAGCTGGGAGGATATTATACATAATAATATAATTGTGTAGCCCTGTAGTCAGAGTTATTACTTTCTTTAAATGTCATTCTTCTCGTACTCTGAGTATCACAGGGAGGGGGAGGAGAAGGCTGTGTGGAAATACCTCGTTATTCTTGATGAAGGTAGATGAAGAAATGGCATCCACACACTTCCCTCTCGCTTCCTCTCACACGCAGACACAGGATATTAGAAAGTATGCATACAAAATAATATCGTGCGTGTGAACATACAAAATTCCCCTCCCCTTCCCTCTTTCTCTTCTCTGTACTTGCTTTCACTTGTATGCTCAACAACGACCGTTTATGCTCCACAAAAGAAAATTGGACAGGAAGAAAGTCTTGAAGACCTAATGAGACCAGTTAGACTACTAGTACGGCTGGGGTAGAAAGGGGGTCCTCATCTATTTTTTACCAAACACACACACACACGCACCAACACACAGGAGGAGACAAATTGTGGGTGAAATGTAGTGAATAAAATATTCCCGTGGTTCATTCCCACTCACATGGTGCATGCATGTGAGTGTGTTTGGGTATGGATAAATGGAAGTGTGAGGGTGAGAGGATACCAAAGGAAGCAACATGTGGTATTTTACTCTCTTTCTCTCACACACACATGCCGTTCCTGTTTGTTTGTTTTGTTTTTTGTGTCTGGTATCTCCCCCTTTTTTGTTGGATAAAACTTGTATGACGTGTGTTTGTGTGAAAAATCTCATGTTATTCTTTTTGTTTTTTCCCTTCTTCACTTGACTGACAATAGACGTTGCTGCAACCGACGGAAGCCCCTTTACCCGAGTATAAAACTGCTGCGATAGAAAAGTCCCGGTTTGTTCTTTCCCATTATGGTATCTTCAAAAGTTGTTGGGATTGGCTCATACTCGTTGCAACGTAAGATTTCTCTGTTTGTATTTCTTTGTTAATTTTCCATAATTTCCATGCAACAATGAATTCTGACTAAATACTAACGACAATTATGCCTCGTCATGATCATTTCTTGCATACATTTAAAGTGAAAAAATATTTTAAATTGTAGTGATACGGACAATCTGGAAAAAAGTGTACACTTTACATTAATGCACATGTTCTTTTCAAATAGGTTCTACGTGGCCATCGTCGTCCCTTACAATGCTGCTTTCTTTGACCCAGATAACCGAAATAAATTTGTGGGGGATGTCGTCGTCGAAGTCCTCTTTATCATTGGTATGTACAAAAAACACACAGTCTCACACACACACACGAGCAGAAGAAACTTGGCTTGAGAGCGTACATGCACATTATATTTATTCTTGTCTCCATGAGAAAGTCTAGGATTCTTTCAGAGGGTGTATTTCTCTTATACATTGTACGGCATACATGTACAATTTCTTGGGTTATGTAGGACGTGTCCACATTTTCTCTCCCTCCTGTTATTCTTCTCGTCCTACAGTAGACGTGATCTCGCCTTGTGTTTTCACAAGAACATTGCATTTTAAAATACTATGTGTGTGTGTACGTACATACCATGAACTCACATTTCTCATACGACCGCCCCTTCCTCCATCATACCAGACCCAATGCAGAGAGCCCCTTAAGCTAAAAATCAGCTTTGTCAACTAAAAGTCAACTGCCACTCTTTTCCTCAACTGATTTATTGAGCATACACGGAGAGAGAGAGAGAAAGAAGAGGAACATTCTCCTATCTCCCATCTATTCCCTATAATTTTTTGGAAGATGTGACGATTCTGTTTTTTTGAAAAAAGGAAGAAATGAAAGGGATGGCATATAAAAAAGTGTGTCCGTGTGTGCCCGTGGCGAATGAAAAGGAATTTTTTGCAATTTTTCTCATTTCATGAATTTTTATGCATGGTCAGACGCTCCACTTGCTCAGCCTTCATAAATCTTGTACTCCCTCAATTTTCTTCCGAGATTTATGGTTGATTTGTAAAAGTATGTGAGGAAAGGGAGAGAGGGAGAGAGAGCATACGCTCAATTTTAGAAAATCAAAAATAAAGTTTTGTAACAGACCATTTTATACTGGATGCGAAAGAAGGAAGTAACGGAGAAAGCAGAGAGAAAGGAGGGAGGAGTGACTTTTTAATAATTGTCATATTCAAATAAAGTTAGGGAATAGAAACTTTATATTCATACAACTTGGCAAATAATTGCTCAAAAAATTCACTCTCTCTCATTTTGTCATACTTTTACATTACTCTCGAGTCTACATACATTTTGAACAAATGTGCCTTCTCCATTGGAAGAGGAAAGGTTATGTAGATATTTATAGATGTAGATTTGTTGTGTGTCTACAATCTAATCTTTGAGCTTCAACAGTCTCAAGAGAAAATCTTTCTTTAGTCTAGTTTTATCCATAATATCTTGTTCGAATAGAAAGTCCATTTGTATTTATATGCACAAAAAAAGGGACTTTCCACCCAAAATTATATAATATAATTTTAAACAAGACACTGACACAACTATATCTATATACTCCATATACGTACACACACTCCATATGTTGAGGAAATGGCAGTTAATTTAGTGCATTTACTAATTATCGTGTAGAACTTTGATAGGGAAATTCCATCCAAATCTTCCTCCCTTCCACATTAATTTCTTTTTGTGTTGACTGTAGACCTTTGGTGAATTATGAAGAATATAAAGCCAAAGACTGAGATAGTGAAAAGGAGGCAGATGAAGAGAGGGACGGAGTAGCTTTAAAGTCTTTTCATTGAACATTGAGTACACAAACTATAAATAACTCCTTTGAGCATCCCTCCTCCTTCCTGCATTTCCTCCGCATACAATAGAAATTTTGTTTTTCGTCATTTCCCTCTCTCCCTCTCTTCATTTCATGGACTAGTTGGTCTGAAAATTAAATTGATTTTGAGTTCAACCTGTTCTCCTCACCATGTAAACACTTATTCATATTCTCACTCACATTCACAATGGAGACATTTGATAAATATTGGAGAATCCCAGACACAATCCCCTCAAATAGACACATTTTGATTATGGACCCAGACAAAGCCTCACATTTAAATACATGCATGTGTATAATTAAATAAACTTGACTTCCAAGTCTATGTTTTGAGATGACAAAGTGCATTACGCCAAGATAAAATGCCAAAAAAAATTACCAACCAAAAACTCTTCCACCCATCCTTATCTCTCTTTCTCTGTGTTAACAATGCAACAATAAACAAAGTTCAAAATTGAGTTAGGAGATAAATAATGATTAAGGCAGTGCTCCTTTCTCGATGAAACATTCTATGCTAAATTCAAATTACAAAAACTTCATTTCTAATTGACTTTTTGAGGACACCTGCAAAACAAGTCCGCCGGTTCTTACTGCTCTCCTTTCCTCTCCATTCTCTACTCAAGTTCTTCTATGCTGACAAAACATTGTCCTATCTCTCCCTCCCTGCCTCTCTCAGTGTCCTGCTATTCCATCTTAAAATTTTAGTTAACATTTCCTCCTCCGTCCGCCTGCTCTTGTTTATTTTGTAGATCCTTGACTGAGTCGTAAATGCACTGACATCCTAACACGCAAGTATACTACTTTTGTGTACGTGTTTGCATGTGAGAACCCACATTGTATGTATAAGGAAGGGAAGAGAAAGATAGTGGATGCTAGTACATTTCTTGACAGTGTAGTCGGGGAGAGAGTATATGAAAAGCATTACCCATAAATCTAAATCTGGGTATGGTGTCCCTGTGATGAGACTGGGATGAAACTGAGGAAGCCAGAAGAGTAAAAGTAGCGAGAGAGAGAGTACTAAATGAGCAAAAAAATTATTGTCTTTATCCTGCCCCAACTTTCTTCCTTCATCATCTTTCCCCTCTCTTCCCATGTATATTTTATGACTACACTATGGCATGGAACTTGATACAACACACACAGACACAACGGCTTAAATACTTTATCCAACACTAAAAACTAGTACATATTATTTTGGTACACATACAAATACAGATTTTGTTTAATATGCAAAAATTTGCATACACAAACAAGTTCCGAATCAAAAAAGGGTGAGGTTGTCTTTAAGTGTCTCCAGGATGGTGACTGTCCTGGACAATTTTTGATGCCATTCACTTCAATATAAAATAAATACCCCAGTTACACTCACACATTCATATATTTTGATACTCCACATTCTGATTTTTCTTATAAAAAAATTGGAAGGCTCATGTGGGTCAGCTGGCAGGGATTCTGTTTTCTAATACATTTTATGTATTGTGTATGATGATTACTAAGCTAAGCTCAACTAAAAAAAGGCAGGCAGCTGGTTGACCCGGTGAGAGTGAGAGAATCGGGTCAGTTGACCATCGGTCGAAAAATATTATGTGTGTCATAATTTTGTCTTTTTCTCTCTTCGTTTTTTCCACAGATATAGTACTTCATTTCCAAACAACGTTCGTGAATCGTAAGGGGGAGGTCGTTTCAAATCCCAAAAAGATAGCTATAAATTATTTGAAAGGATGGTTTCTACTTGATCTTTTATCCGCTCTACCCTTTGACTTAATCTATGCCACTGGAGTCTTAGACGACGTCTCTGCAGTAAGTCTCCAATATTTTTTTCTCCTTCTTCCCCTCTCATCTCACATACCTATATAATATACACGTCGTACACACACACGTGTACAATGTTTTTTTTGCGAAGAAAATCCTTCCTCTCAAAAAATATTCATGGTTCATGGCCCATGACTTTTAACCCAATTTTTTGTTCACAATAAAAAATATAGCAAATCACGGTTCATGTATGTGTGTGTGAGTCCACCCCCTCATTTTTAATACACCACAATTTTCAGCCCCGACTTTTCCAACGAATCTTGTGTCTTGTCAAAGTGAGGACGGTCCGCGATATTCTAAACTTTTTTGTCGTCAAAGTAAAATGTAAAAGTTTGTAATGGCACTATCTTTTTGTGTGTGTGAAGGAGGGAAAGAGAGAGAGAAGAGTGAAGTGTACACAAACACACGTCTTTAACATGTTCTCTCTCTCATCAGCATCATTTGACTCCATATGCTGTACATATGACTAAATGTAAATGTATGCATGCAGAGCACAAGTAAATCTGGAGTGAGTAAACTTGTATTTGTACAAAACTTGCATTGGGGAATGCATATGACGCGAGCCTCCCTCGTCTTGCATGGACAAAATAAATTAGAGTTGTAAAATGTACATGTAGTATAGGGTCGGTGAGAAGGACTTGATCACGAGGAGTCCACACACACACACAGTACACACTTTCACTTTGTAAAGTACACAAGGAAAGAAAGGATGCACAGGAAGGGAAGGCTCTGGGCTAGGACAAGTTGAAGTTGAAATATAAAGGCAACAAGATGAGATCACCTTCGTGTACATCCTCCACACACACACTGTGTGGTAGAGAGAGAGGGGGAGGGTAGGAGTGAGTATGCGAAAAACAAGATTCTTACGTTATAAGGATGAATAAAGAAATAATATATAGTCTATGTGTAGTCTATTTGGCACTGCAACCAGCTCAACTCACACGAGTGAATGATCTAAGTGCTTACTCGACGAAGGCAGAGGGGAGGAGAGTCTTCTTCTAAAGAAGAAGCCGGAACCTGAGAGTAAAATTCGTCATCCGGAAATTTCGAGTGAAAGTACAGCTATGCCCGTCCTCCAACAGATATTTATATACATACATAGTTATGTAGAAAAGTCAAAAGTTGAAGCCGTGGGTCTGCCTCCCTCTCTTTCACTCTGAAGAGTGTCTTCAGAAAGAGCGAAAGAGGGAGAAAGATTTTCAAAGAGATCAATGGATGATACTATGTATAAATTTGGATTTACATCCTAAAAACCATGACGCTCATTCGGTGAGTGTATTACTATTTATGCATACAATTTTGTGTGTGTTAGAGATGGAAGTGTGTAGGTACATAGAGCATAGTTGTTTATTAACCAGCTTTGCATGCCCCAACCTCCCTCCTCCCCCTACGTACCACTTATTAAAATTGGCAAAATTAGGTACAACCAACCACACACTCTTCGTATGTCGCTTGTTGTACCTTATCTAGTGGAGAGAAAAGAGATAGAAAGTAAGTGGTGGTAATGTTGGTAGCGGGTGGTGGTGAGTTTTGCAGGTAAATTAATTAATTTTGTGGTTTCGAATTTTTTCCCATATGTTGTTTATCTCCAACCTTGCCTCTCTCCACTTTCTTCTCCTTACTTTCATTTTCAATGGGGATGTATGCCTGTGTGTAACTTTTCTCCTTTTGTCAGTTTTTGTGCCAAAGGCAGGGTTTGTCCTTAATTTTTTATTAGCCCCCCATTTCTTCCTTCCGTTCTGTTTCTCTCTCATCGTTCTGTAGACGATGAGGATGGGTTTTCTAAATATATTTTTTGTAGTTGAGAGAATGTCCTCATTCCCATGTATTACCCCTCCAATAAAGTCCAATGTGTGTGTGTGGTCTTAGAAATAATGTGGACTCTCGGAATTCCTAGGAAAGAATGTGTATGGGTGGTCTGGTGGTGTGTGTGAATAAGTTTGGAATTATTGTTGATGACGACGGAGAAAGGCGTTGGACATTAAGAAAGAAGGCGTGTGTGTGGAGGGGGTGGTACGGACTTGTGAATGAGTCTTGTGGGATTTATATTATTTGATGGGATGGAAGATGTGTGTGTGTTACAAGTTTGGGCTTAATCTGTATTCGGAATGATGATTGTATCATATAGCCTGGTACAGCTCGTACGTATTGATTACAAAAGAGGAGCCCCACAGACACACACACAGATAAAGAGAGGTGGAGTGTAGTTGTGGATGGTACATACACAAGTGGAGTGATGAAACAGGCCCTAGAGTCTAGAGATTTTGGAAGAGGTGAAGAGAGAAAGAGAATACAAAAAAAATGTTCCCTTTTGTTGTCATTGCTATTCTAGGGCATTGGCAGGATTCATCTTCTCAAGCTAACTCGGCTGGTCCGTTTAGCCCGACTCCTGCAAAAGATGGACCGATACTCACAATTCTCGGCCGCCATCTTGACCCTTCTCATGTAAGTTTATTTGTTTCCATTAAAAGACTGTGGGGAATCAAAGGTGGGAGGAGAAGGCAATAAATTGGAAATGAAAATCTTCACTTACTGTATAGGCCGTAGTGTAGATAATAATTTTGCTAGGATCTCTCCTACACGGAATTAAAGTTAAAATTAGTTTCTCGTTTCGAATTTCTTTAAGAAAATATTCTTTATTCCTTTACAGGCTTTGTTTCTCACTCGCTGCTCACTGGATGGCTTGCATCTGGTATGCAAGTAAGTATTGTATTTATTGAATCTTTAACATTTTTGATAGTTTTTGATAGTAAACGTAAAGTATGAGTCGTCGACTAAAGTTCACATGCGACGTCACTAATAATAAAATAGCGATATTTGATTACACACCTACTAATCAAATCCACTTTTTTGTGTTTCCAGTCGCGGTACAAGAACTCGAGTCTAATGACATTAATTGGAAGCTCGGTAATGACGAGGAGAATTTTTATGCATCTCCTTTTTGAAAAAAATTATGAAGATTGTGTACTTTCACTAGAAACCCCTTATTTAATTTATTGTGTCCATTACAATTTGTGTGTGAAAATGAACGCACGTTTTTTACTTGAGTAATTTGTGGGCCAGCCTAAAGTTTTTATGAACTCGTAAGAAATTTATTTTGAGCAAGACGAATCACACCCGCAGTGCACAGCATTTTTTTAACTTTCACCAGCACTTTTTTTTCTTTAAACAGGAGAGAATTCAATTTAACGGTGGAAAAACAATTTTGAAAATATAGGTTTGTTTGGACCGTTTAATGATGATAAAAAAAATGTGTGGACCGCACAATAATTGAATGAAGGGATGGAGGAGATAGGATGGAAAATGTTGTGAGAGAGGAAAAATTATGAATCATAAAGTTGCGTCGTCATTTTCCACATTTCACATTACGTACACTGTCACACAGATTGAATTATATTTTAATTAATTTTCTTCTTCTCTCTCTTCTCATCTTTTTCCTCTTTTACACAGGATGGCTTCATGCTCTGGCAGAGAGACTCGAGGTAAGTTCTGTGTCTGTCTTCCATTTCCTCTGTGCGTGTCTGTGTGTATGTGTGTACTTATCTACTAAAATGCAAAATTAATATGATCTGGAAATGTCCCAAGTTGTGTGTATGATGCATGACAATTAGACTTGAAGAATTTTCTCCTAAAAATTGACTTCAAAGACGCAAGAGAGAGAGAAAGTTGTCAGTATGTTTTTATATGACTACATATGTACTAGGGTACATTTCAAATTAAACATTCTCCCCGAATTAAATGTCATACGCGGATGTTGATGTTCGTTCAATAAATTTACAGTCCACTTTCTCTCCCTGCCATAAAAAGGAGGAGAAGGGACAAGGGTCGTCAGTCAGTCAAGGCTTTTGCAGTGTTTTATTTTCATAAAATATTTATTGACGTTGTTCTGAGCCTCCCAGTCTATAGTCTGAGTGACTGGACTGATATTAAATAAAAAAAGAATTACAAGTCATACCCATTTGCTATCCCTCCCCCCTTCCTCTCTCTCTCTCTCACTGTTACCAAAAAGTATAACATTTAGAGAGTCATATCTAACACATAGAGAATGACTTGGACCATCCTGTTTAGGACTAGGAACGACGCTGTGTGCCTGTCTATGTGGAGAGAGCCGTTATGGAAACCCGGGTTGAAAATGGCAATGGCCCTTTCTATTAATAGAGGCAATAAGCACAAAGTACCGGCAGAATAACCTTTCCTAATAGGCATCCCTCCCGCTTTAGCATCATGTCAGGACAGCCCGCGGTGACTCCTTTCAATATCCTTTCCACCCTATCACTGATCCGAGATAGGGCTAGTCGGATAGGTGTGTACATATCCCAACATAAATATTCAGAACAATTAGTGCGTAGGTCAGATTAATTATTCAGAATGACTCCTACTCCTCAAAAACAATTAAAAAGTTGACCAGTTAGCCTTTAGCTCTCTTTGATCCTTGACGATGTCAACGGAAATTAGACTGGAGGATGATGATTTACGAGGAGCCGACTAATTTTGTACTCTCCAATAATATTTAATCTTGCATTATGGTGTGTATAAGTTATACATGGACGTATGTACTTGCTCCAGATTGGATGAGACGTGAGTTGGAATAATGAATGAGATGTGATTTTGGACGAAGGTGAATGTGTCAGAGGTGAAAACAGCCGAGTCCTACCTTACTGCCCTTTACTTCACATGTTCAAGTCTAACATCCGTGGGGTTTGGTAATGTCAGCGCTAATACGGTACGATCATGAATAATCACTTCAATAATATATAATCTATAACTCAATGGTATACTCCTTCTCTTTGAAAAAAAACAATCTCAAAGTCAAATATAAAAAGAAGGGGTGTAAATGTGTACATGTCATAAATATAAATGGATTTTAAATTAGTTTTTTCCCGTTGATTAATGTTGTTAATGTGAATGGATGAACGATGATGTGGGGTTTTTTTTCTTCCACCATGTGTCAATAGATGCCAGAGAAAGTTTTCTCCATATGCACCATGCTTGTCGGAGGTAAGAGATATCAATTGAACTTGATTGAAAATAATGGAGTTTTTCTCGGTGTATAGTCGGTGTACTCGGTGTGCGTGTGTGTTAGAGAGTTGGTATAGTGAACATTTACACTAAAGAAATATAGGGTGTATAAAAAACCTTTAATGTATTTCTTCCATCAATTCCACTCATTCAACAGCCCAGAAAGGTTAGAGAGACAGTCGGCGGAGGAGGAGAAAGCATAAGGACATGCGAAAGTTCATGGGGAAATTTAGAAAAAGGGAGAAAGGGAAAATAAAAAGTACGCTGTATTATACTAGCCAGACTACACATAATATTTTAGACGAGAGAGGAAGTGTGTCTACTGTACTGATATCTCTCAAATATCACTATTTAAAGTGTGCTAATGCGTAGTTAATCCGAACTACGGAGTTACACACACATACACAATCTCACTCTTCATTTTCTTTCTCCTTAGCCGAACCATTTCTACGTAACGTAGTCGTCTCACAATTTCAATTATTTTGATAAGTCAGGGGAGAAAGTCCTATGCTATATTATTATATTCTAATAAGATTCCTGCCTTCGTAATCTTGTACGCTTTAACTCGGTTCCTTCCATTCTCTTCCGCACTTTCTCTGTGTCAATTTTAAATGACCTTTCTATCCAGCAAAGAAAGATAGTGTGTCGAGAGCAGGGTACATGATTTTGAAATGTCCCCCCCCCTCTCTGTATTTCTTATTAATTTATGATGGAAGAAAGGAGAGGGGGGGGGTGACAATCATAAGTGAAAATGAAACAAGATGCTCTCAAATGTCATTTATTTCTTCCTTTCATTATTTCCAGCTCTAATGCACGCCATGGTGTTTGGTAACGTGACGGCGATAGTCCAGAGGATGTACGCACGGTGAGTCAAACTTTTCCACAAATGTTTTTAAAAATAAGTGTAGTTGTCTAGTTTAGTTTAGTTTCGTTTTTATTTGAGTGTCATAGATTCTTCAGTGTAATACATTGATTTTCAAGAATGGACACCAATTGTCATATTGCAGTGTGTGTGCAAGTGTGTTGGACGTATAATAATGGTTCAGAAGTCTAGGAAAATTATTTTGCAAGTGAAAATCTGAATTCAGTAAAAAATTATACTCGGGAATGTGTAAATTAAGACTTGGGACAAACCCACGAGTGTGTATATTTACATTGACTTTCACCAAAGAAAGTGACGAATACAAAGAGATACATGATGTGTAATGTTTTACAAAAAATTCCTCTGACTCTTGCAGACGGTCTCAGTATCAAAGCAAATGGCGTGATCTTAAAGATTTTCTGAAATTACACCAAATTCCATCAGAACTAAAACAACGAGTGGAGGACTATTTTCAAACCATGTGGGCTTTGAATCATGGCATTGATCCCCAAGAGGTAAGTTTTCTCTTGAAATCCTTCTTACATTTTCGTGTGACTCGAGTGAAACCCAAATATCTAGTGAATAAGTACGAGCCGAATGGAAAGGACATGGTGATCCAATATTCTTGAAAAGAGACACCCTAAGAAATAGACTGAGGAGAAATCAAATAAAGGCATATCCATTTGTGTGTGTGTGTTTGTCCATACATATGTAGTATACATACTACATGTGCATGTACATGGTCTGTGGACGTGCTTGTGTGCAAACAAATGATTTGTTTTCCCCAGTGCGACTACTCTCGACATAGATTGATGACTTCCGTGATCAATTCTATTTTCCTTGTAAAATCAGTTGTAATATCAGAGTCTAATTTATTATTCAAAATCAAATGTGTTTCCCTGTGATTCTTTGTGAGTGTCTCCAACACACACACTTTTTGGACAAAGAGAATGTCAGACAAGAATTTGCCAACTCCACTCTTCACACAATGAAGATGAACACCCATACTGTGTGTCTAATTAATTTTGAGGACAATCGATACAATTTTTTCATAATATATGATGTACAATAATTATTAATATTTTTTCGTTAAAAAGACACTAAAGGAGTTCCCGGAAGAGTTACGCGGGGATGTGTCCATGCATTTACACAAAGTAAGTCAAAAATCATATTATTACAAGTACATATTTAATATTGTAGTGCAAAATTCGGGGAAAACAAGGACGGGAAAGGAAAAGTTAGTTACTTTTGATTAATTTTTCAAAAAAAAATGTAATGAATTATTACATTTTTGTTGTACATCAGGAAATCCTTCAATTACCAATATTTGAGCCGGCTCCCCAAGGATGCCTCAAATTACTCTCACTTCACATTCGCAGCAATTTCTGTGCCCCTGGAGAATTTATGGTGAGTCAAACTTTCACTTAAGAGTTATTCATAATATATAAAAGTTTTGTAGAATTGAGAACATAATTCTTGACCAAAGAAAGTTTTTGAGAAAATGAAGAAAGACAAGAGTGAGACCCCCTGCGTCGTATTGTTTATGCAATATCACGAGTGAAAGTAGAAAAAGTGACTTTTTAAAAACTAATTTTGACAACTAAGTTGGGTTGTGATTGACAAAAAGAATTGTTCTATTGAAATAAACCAGATTCTACTCTCCCTTTTGGAAAAATTGATGATAGAAAAAAAACAGATATAAATTTCTTGTAAAATTAAACTCTCTTGTTGCCTTTTTTCAGGTACATAAGGGAGACGCACTCCAGTATATTTACTACCTTTCTAACGGTTCCATGGAAGTGGTCCAATGTTCCATGGTGGTAGCTATCCTTGGTTAGCATTTAAAAGTGTTTTTTAAAAACCTAATAAAATATACAGTCTGGATTCTCTTTCATAGCCTTTCTCCCACCACCACCTTTATTCTCTGCTCATTTATTACACATAGTAGAATTAAATTGGAGCAAAAATTCCATAAAATAGTAACGCCGTATCTTCCCATTTAGAATGGTACTTTGGAGGATGACTGTTCGGTCAAAATTAATTCATTTCCCCAGATAGAATGATACTTTTCCTCTTTTCTATTACATCCCACATTTCACCCCCGCCCTTCCTACATATTCTTTACTATTTTCTCGCCTTATTATACCCTTGAATTTATGCTCCTTCCCTTTTTCATAAACGACTATAATATTTGGTACAGTAGAGTACCGTAGACAGCACCAAGATTTTTTTTCCAACCTGGTTAGGACCGGGAAAAAAATCCGGACGGTTTTAATAGCGTGTAGTGAATTTATTTGAAGCACAAAGATAAATCAAAGACAGAGGACAGTTCATTGCATCACATTCACATTTTGAGAGAGAAAGGAGGAAAACCACACACACACAGTCTTCTTTGACGTTCATCTTCCATCACATCACATCATGTGGAATTTTATGCCTAATTTTACGTTCACTGGAATAAGTGACTACTGGAATTGAAAGACAGTGAGAAATGAGTAAGGAGAAAGAGATAAAAACAATTTTAGTGCATAATTTTTTTTCTTCCTCAAACAGACGCACACACTCTCTCTTTTCTAGCTAGTGTGCTTTGTCTATAGACACAATTGTGGTTGAGGAGGAAGAGGGGGGAAGAAAAATTTGTTGATACATTTTGGTTACAAAATTCTTCCTTCCTCCCTCATCTCCACAAGAATAATTGGATGGTTTCGAGGTTTTCTCTTTAAATTTGTTCAATCATCTTTGTGGCAGTTTGTACATACATATTTTGTATAATCTGTAGATGGTGCGTTCAGTGTAGAAACTACAGTAAAGATTTGAGTAAAGCCCGGGTACAATAAGTCTATACCAGAATCACAAATAAATGAGATTTTATCACACATGTTTTGAGTATACCAGTTCCGTTTCATTAAAAAAAATTGTTTAGAAAATGTTAAGAGAATTAATTTTCTGGAATCTGGGAGTTCAATTTAGGATCTTTACGGTGGATTCATGTAATGCCTCTCTAGTTGTCTTGAAACACGAAGAGGGGAGAGAAGGAAAGGAAAGTAGTCATGCATACTAGAAGGATAATGATGATAGGACCAGTTGCGTTTACAAGATAATTTCTTTGTTAAGATCCTCGCGTCTCTTTCTCTGCATATGTTTATTCCATCATATCCTTTCCCACAGTTCAGAAAAGCTTTTTTTCCTCTTTGGTCATTATATAATAGCTTTGAAAGTACACAGTACACTAAATAGTTTACACACACATTTAAGTTGAGAGGAAATGAGAATTTTAGGGTGTTTAAATATTGCTGGAGGTTGTAAAATTTAGTTCCCTCACAAACACATTATGATTCCAGAGCACATGAAATAGAAACAACAAATGGCTGGTTACCACTAGTCGACAATAAAACCATGTTCAAAATAAAAGAAGATTGTAGATGAGTATATACTATGTATTATATTATATTTTCCTATGGTACAAACCACACACACAGTGCATATAATGGAACAAATAAAATCCATATGGTTTGGGAATGGGGAAGAAGAGAGAGATTGCAAGTGGTGTGTGTTATTTCAAAGGAAAATAAGAATAATAATATTTTCATCCAGAATGGGGGGTCTGGTTTCATTGTTTTATATTTTTTACAAAGATATTGATCTATTGTTGTACTACATATTATGGATTACTACTACTGAGAAATCATCAAAATTCTCGACTTTTTGGTTTTTGTAGGGAAGGGAGACCTGGTCGGCTCGGACATTTGTCAGCAGATGAGTGCAGGATGTGAAGTGGTAGTCAAGTCAAGTTGCGATGTTAGGTAAAAAAGAACGGATTGATGATGACGATGAGAATAAATGAAGGACAAAATAAGTATATATTTTGAAACTACTAAATCTTTCGTTATAATTGACACAGGATTAAATTTCTTTTTTTTTCTTCAGGGCACTGACCTACTGTGACCTCAAGTGTGTTCATATTCCTGGTCTTATCGAAGTACTCCGACTGTACCCAGAGGTGAGTAAGGCATATCAGTATTTGTAACGAATATTTGAATGAGTGTGTGACAAGTTGATGTGATCATTGTGATAAAAAAATTATAATTACGTAACATTGAAGGTTTCACACACTATTTTTAATTGTAAAAATAAAGTTTCAGAATGAGTTTGCTCACGACATCCAGCATGACCTCACCTACAATTTGCGAGAGGGGTATGTTCTCTTTCTCTTTTTCTATCCACTTTCTCTCTCTCTCATCCATTTTATCTATCTCCTTATAACTATCCCCAACTCTACTACTAGTACCCAATAAGTTATTGGCAATAACTAAGTAGTGGTAGCAATTGCAATGCCAATGAGCTACTACTACTACTCTACGACTACTACTTTATATTATTTCCGCGTTTGCGAAATCCTAAATAAGCGAAGTTCATGAAAGCCTTCCCCATCCTCTTTTCTCCAGTATGGATGTACTTGGAGTATTGTAACATGAGTAATGCGGAAATTATCAGTTTTCAATTCAATCCGTACCAAAATAATGGTTGGTAGGTTAGGTATTTTGAAATTGAGGGTACAAGTGATAAGTAGAAAAGAAGGGGCAACACTTTTTCCTCTCCTTTTCACAGTGGCGGCGGCAGGATTTTTGTATGCACAAGCCTTGCCGGAAGGGGCCACCATTTTAAACACAGAATTTACAAAAGATCCCATAGGGCCACCGAAATAGCTGAAGGGGCCTCTACATTGACCTTTGTCCATGTCATACAAGCCTATGCATGCTCGGCTTGTAGCTGGCGCCGCCACTGCCTTTTCATGATAAAATTGCGTAGTCTCCCTTCCTCTCTGACTATATACTAAATTGTATTAAACAGAGTGAGATGGGGGGGAGGGGTAGAGTAGGATTGGACCATGAAACACGTTAAAACATACTTGAAAGGTTTCTCCTCTTTATATCACACTAGAGACGATTGCCCCATGTGTATGTAATATAATATAGACAGACAAACATGTACATATGTATCTTACATACTCTCCTAGAAAATTTTCTTTTTACGATATGAACGTGGGTTGTGATTTCATTTCTTTTCCCTTTTTCATGTGTGTTTGATTCTCATCTATGAAAAAAAGTTACGAAGCGGATGCCGAAGACAATGGGCCTGCTGGTCAAACTTCACTGACCTTGCCTTCAATCAGTGAAGACGATGAGGTGGAAGAGGAAGATGATGAGAAACGACTGTTGACTGCAAGGTATTTCTCTATTTAATAATAATACTATTTTTTCCCTTGTTTTTGCTTCATTTCAAGAGTACGCTGTTCTTATACAATACACACTACTAGGTATAATATATACCCTAGTGGCTTGTCAATTGGTCAACAACAATTGATTTATTGTCAGTCTCCAAAAAAGTTATTTTTCTCAACTTTCTCCAGTGAAAGTATGTGGGTGGGTGCGTGTGTTGTGAGACACTTTTTCAATTTCAAAAATAAAAAGGGAAAGAGAAACTTAAAGGAAAAAAAGAAAACCCTTGAGGATGTATAACGTATGTACATTGTACATGAATTACATTTACATTGTAATGTCAAGAGATTTGAAACATTTTTTCACCTGAAATTACAGATAAATATAGAAAGCTCTTTTTTCATCTGATATCATATGAATTGTATTTTTCCCTGAAGCCATTTGAGAAAATGTAAAATTACCTAAACGATCAACGATCATAGTTATAAACAGTGTGCGTACAGATACATTCATGAATTTGGATGACTGAGATGCGTAGTAGAAAATGGTATTAATAATGGTTGTATTTTTTAACAAAAACTATTTGTAGGTCTGAAGACAGTCGGTCGTAAGTCATGTTTCTTTTGTAATACATTGGCTCTTACCATAATGCAATCCATTTGTTTTCGTTGTAAATGAAATGTACAGAAAGAATATCACTTTCTTTGATTTACACAGTTTCAGCAGTAAATCGCCCTTGTTGTCCCGAGAAAATGGGACGAGTAAACGTTCCCTAGGATCTGAATGTGGTGATAATGCCTCAACAGTTGAAATTCAGTCAGAACTTATCACACTCGCACATGAGATGAGAAATCTCGTCAAAAATTTGGAGAAGACAACAAGGTCAGTCGCAACTCAGACAGAGATAGAAATTAAACATAACCCACACTGGGTGTCAAGCCCGTCAATTATATGAATAAAAAACTAAAATCTGATACATGATAAAAAAGTACATTTAAAAAAAGAATACATGCGTGATAGCATTTGTAATAATAAAAATTATATATAAATACTATAAATAAAATTTTGAAAAAAAGAACAAAACAAATATTATTATTATTATGGTATTATAACTTAATTTCTGAATCGTAACGTACAAATAAAAAAACCAAAACAAACTCAATACGAAGTTTCAGACAAACAGACACAACAAAACGAAAATACATAAACTAAATAGGTAGGAGAAGAAGAGGAAACAACAAACACTTTCAAGTACTACAGGTAATACATTTCTCTATTAGATGAAAAGATAATATGTAATAATAATAATTAGTGAACGCCTCTTTTTTGCAACGTGTAGGAAATATTCATACATATTATCTATATACGTCTTAAGTCGTCTTACTATAATATACACTATATATATATACGTAGAAGACGAAAGCTCGATACGAAAAAAAACTTGTTATTGAATCAAGGCACATCGGTTCGACTATATACTGAAAAAGTACGTCAAAAAATCGAGAGTTGCTCTATATGAAAACGTTACTAATATCTGTATTTTTTGTATCATGTACCTGATATCATGAACCATTATGGAAAAAAAAATAAAATCCATCAAGTAAAAAGAAAAGATGAGCATACAATGTACAAACACACAAAATCCATAAGAGAAGGGAGAAAATCCGAGAAAGAGAGTCATTTTCCCCTACTTTGTTCTTTCTTACGCCGGAAGTCGTAACTTTTCTCTCCAAGACTTAAAAAACAGAATGGGAACGTCAGACCAAACTGATAAAATGCACACTGCGTCAAGAGTGTTGTGGTAGCTTTATGTCTTTCCTAGCATCATCCTCTCAATATCCTGCAGTTGCAGAGATTTTTACATGAAAAACTAATTTTTTTTCCATTGTTGAATTCTCTCACACAATAAATTCATCAACCTCTATTTCGTCGAATTGGTAGTTAATCCAACATGCTAATTTACTATGAAATTGCCAGAGACAATTACAACTTACATCCCACACACTTGGATGATTCAGTGAAGAAGCGTGTGAGTGCATCACTGAAAAATCATCTAAACTCTGTTAAGTGCATTCATATCTTATCACAAATACACACAAAATTAGGACAAATTTAACTGAAACGCATTTATAAGAATCTTATTGACAGTACAGTTGCATCATTTGAAACAACCTTGAATAATCAGCAATGTCGTTCTCAATCAAAATGACACCGTTTTTGCTCTTGATCTTTAAGTATTATGTACTGTGGAACAATAGAAGATTTTTGTTAAAGAAAAGAAGAAAGGATAACAAGTTCCAGCAGCCCTGCAAGAAAGGGAGACGATAAATTTCTTTCATCTACAATAATAATAATATTATGCTCCGTACAAAGATGACGAGCATCATCAACCCAGGATAGTGTCGGGTTTTAAGACAAATATAAGATGGAAATCCTATGCTTCCCCATTTTAAGTTTAAACATTTTTTTCCTCGTTCATTTTCCCAAAACAAGCAGTACAAAGAGATCTCACACACACTTGAGTTTATTTACTTTACTTTAGTACATCCCCGTCTGCCTTTAAGTCTATTATTACACGCTACATAAGTATGAAGAATGTGTGTGTGTGAGATTTCCCTACCCAGAACTGCTTACGGCTTTTTTTACTGAGACGAAAAGAACAGGTACAACATGGGAAACAATATTTATGTACTCCTATCGTCATGAATTAATCAACCTTGGTATCCTCACATGTCCGATTTCTTGTACTACTGCGTATTTAAACTTTCCTATATGCACATGAATTCATTATCATTCATTACAAATAATATTTAACCCACACCTCTGCATTGCCTATGAAGCTGCAAATTTCATAAATTTTTATACTACTTTTCACTCAGATCAGTCAGATCATAAGAATCATACGAGAGAAAAAGCTTCAAGGAAAATAGTTTTTGGAATTTTATTCAAATATTTGGCAGTTTATCATTGTTTGTCTGTCATAATGATTACATAAATTTAATTCCTATATATGTAAAACGCATTGCTAAAAAGGTATTTCAATTTTTTTACCTCAACCTTCCGACATTAGCAGTAAACTGTTCTTTCCTTATCCGACCATGTATACGTAAATATTACATGTGTAAAAAGAATACACTTTTAAATCAGTGTTCTGTATATTAATATTGAAAGGATCATGAGCATTCCAACGGCATCACAAAAAATCATAACAAAATAAAATAGCACTTTTAAATATATAGCAGATGATTTTGTATTGTAATTCACACAATGGACTTACTATAGTAGTTATGTAATAAAAAATCACAAATATTTTAAAGACTATTCTTGAGTCAATTATAATAATATTATTATTATTATTGAATTGACTTTGGCATCGTTAGACCAGATTTGTTGACTACAAAACAATAGTCACACAAATACAATGTGTCATAACTTGTGTACCACTTTTCACCTTCTCTGCTTAAATAGGTAAATGAATCATACTTCTTTAAAAGTGCTATTTGAAAAACGAAAAATTGTGCCAGGATACAAGTTACTTAACAGGATCACAATAGGTATGCAAGTTAAATATGAAGGGAAGAACAGGAAAACAAAAACTTGAGCAAAATTTGGGTACAAATCAACCCCCTAATCACAGTAAGCTTTCAAGTCTTTGGATTTGATTAGTGATTTAATCTAATATACCTATGGCTTTATATGCTAACCAAGATTGGATTTTAGACCAATTGTCTTATTCTGGTTTACCCGAATTGGCTCTACTTGCCATTAATCGAAAATAAAGGGTTGGATAAAAATATCGAAGGAAAATGGCTAACCTAGGGAATAATGAGCAAATAAGAATCTCCTTTTCTCCATTGAGATAACCGTCTATAATTCTTTTGGCAATGACATCCGGCGAATCTCCACGAGCAGTAGTTTCATCCATTTTGCCATATGTATTTCCTGAGCCAGTCAGGGCACTCATGGACAAGTTTGTTCTTACATAGCCTGGACTCACGGTCGTCACCCCAATGTTATGTTCGTTTATCTCTGCTCTTAGACTATCGGCTGCTGCTTGTAACGCATGTTTTGAAGCTGTGTATGCGGATCTATTATAGAACAGAACCAACAATTTCGTCTCAGTTTCTTTTCAACTGCCATTTCCATGCTTTTTTTTAACTAAAAATTTTTAGTTTTAGAGAACTTACCGAAACGGTATAGCAATTTTCCCTTGAACACTGCTAACAAAAATGACATGACCAGACTGTCGATCCACCATGGACTGGACAATATCTGCAATAAACAGCAATTAAATACAATAGGTTAGTAAAGTAGGCAAACTCCATGCTCTTTGGATTTAAATTTGGTCAATAAAGTCCTTACATAATCGAGCGTATAATATAGTAATAATATAATATAACACAGCAAAAATCGTCCGTACTTTTGGTTAAACAGAGGGGCCCCAAGTAGTTGACTAGAATCATTAGAAATACACAATTATTATATCTGAATTTAGAAAGACGTCTAGTAATGTAGAATAGAATGTAAAATAAATATGGACTACTTATTTACCTGTCATCAAGTTCTGATCGACGCTGTAACAAAAAGTGAATGATACAATGGGTTTTGAATGCATTTTCACAAATACATATGTGTATTATCATACGACTAAATTGAATTAGTATTCCAAGTATGCAGCTTACGCAATGGCAGTGTCAATCAGAAGTCCTCTATAACTGACACCAGCGTTGTTGATTAATATATCTGTATAAAGTCAAAAAGTATGAAGGACTATTCGAATCACAATTTAATTTTTGATGCTAAATTAACAGAGGGAAGTTACTAATAACAATAACGTACCGACATGTCCATAAATTTCAAGGGCTAACATTGCCTTATTTGGGATAGAATGCAAGTCACTCAAGTCTAATTCTAAAACTGCCGGAACGTAGACGGGTCCAAACTTGAGGGATAGAAAAATTACTAAATGTTGAAAGTATTCTTGGAATTCTCTTGTGAGAAGACAAAATTTAATATGCTTACAGTTTTGATGCGAACCAATTCCGATTTAATTTTCTCTAATTCCGACCGTCTTCTGGAGGCTAATATAAGACGACAACCAGCTATATACAAGAGTTTGGCAAGACTGGCACCAATCCCCGATGATGCGCCTGTAATGAGGACCACCTTTACAAGAGAAAAAAGGAAGTAAATTTAGTATAATCTCTACGATAAGGACAACAACAATATAATATTAATAAACTAAAATTACAAATTGTAATTTACATTACCTTTCCTTCCAGAGGCCTCTTAGAGTATCCAAAGCGTTTACGAAATGCCTGGATGAACTTGTAGGCCAAAACCGGGAGGGTCACCGGGAAAAAGAGCAATGTCAAGATATTTTTGAAACTAAACTTGAATGATTTGCCCGTCCTGTACAGGGTAGAGGCAATTTCCGGTGCCAGAATCATGATGCCGATGATAGTGTTTGGTGTCAGTCTGATTTTTTAAACTTGTG
>WJFB01001160.1:0-36538 GCA_009870185.1 Pygmarrhopalites habei
CGGGTCAAAAGTAGTCCACTGACTACAATGAACAACTTCACCAAGTTTCAACTCGATATCGAGTATACATTAGAAAAGGTTTGCTTGTCAGATGACTAGGTGCGAATACACATGTGTGTGAAATTGAGAGCCGTGCAAATTATATTTCTCTATATGAATACTGTTTTGAGTAAAGTTACCCCAACCAGGGGGAACTTTACTCAATTTAATTGAAACTAAATATAATTGACATTCGTACTTTTTTTGCATTAAATAGCTATGAACCATGTCACTAGTATCCTTATTAGAAGCCCATACATTTTTCGAAAATTTTCATGTGTTGGTACTACAATGGTAGTCATTATTCTGGCAAGGGTAACAAAAATTGAGTAAAGTTACCCCGTTTCACGGTACACAGAAACTGACCCTTTTTAAATATTTGTCTTTATCATGGATAAATCCGAATCGCAAAGAGCGTGTAAACTTCAATAATTTTTGGCCACAATTATTAAAGGATATACCGATATAAAAGCTGTAGGAAAAACAGAGGAGGGGTTAGTGAATAATACCTGACTTGTCTTCCCTTTTGTGCAGATGAGGAGGATGATTTACCCATATTTATATTGTTTTGCTCCTACTCCATCCTCCTCCTCTACAGTGCATATATGCATAAAGAGGAGGAGGAGGAGGAGGAGAACAACCTGCCGCATCAAATATCACTTAATGCTCACCAAATTTACTAAATATGAAATATGCACACATGATCTCAACATCACGATGATGATGATGATGCCCATGTTCTGCCGACAAGATTTTCTAAATATCCCAAAAAGTAGCGGTGAGGACAACATACACACAGACTGAGTCGTAATCTCAAATGGAGCTCACTTATGCCTGCACGGGGAGAGGGGAGTATTCATCAGGGTTGTGTGTGTGTGTGTGTGTGTGTGTTGGGTTTCAAAGTGAAGTGAGATGAGATGAGGCCTTTCAATACATAAAAGTTCTATTAATTAAGAGGTATCGAATATAATGGGGAGTCGAGAGCTTGGGAAGAGGGTGAAAATCGGTCTCAAACCATTAATCGCCCCAGGAGAGAGAGACATACTCGGTCTCCCTCCTCTGAACGTTGTGTACAGATAGAGAGGGAAAGAGGTACGTTTCTATGGAAGTCCATCCTCACATGACAACATTCAGAGAGCGAGAGTGAGAGAGAATCAAAAAGAGAGACCAACTCCATACAAATCACAAATCAGAATGGATACCCGCATCATAAGTACATGTACACATCCAGGATATGTACTACACACACACATTACACTCTCTAGTAGTAATGTCTCCATGTATTTACCATGTGCAATCCCCTCCTCCTCCTCAATTGTTCCCCAAATCTTCTCCTCCATTCATTTCCCCCCGTCCAGTAGTCACCCTTTAAATGTTCCCTACTCTGTGGCTCTTGTTACTGTGTTCGATGGGAGGGGAGGGGAAAGGGATACTTCCACTAGGATCACATTATGAGTCTTCATTTATCAAGACAAACTATTCAATCTTTATTAACGAGTTAGTGTATTGTATTATACACTCCCCACAGAATTTCAACCCCAATTTCTCGCTATTTAGCACTTGGCTCAAAATTATTCATTAAGAAATCTGCAACTCATTCACATGTTACATTTTTTGTATGACTATATAAATGAGGAAACTGAAATGAGCTTTAAAAAATGTTGAGAGTTGAAACCCAGGACTTTTATCCCTTCCCTTTCTTGACACAAGTCCAAAGGAATGGATGCACACTGTACATGCAGAGGCACAAACTCAGGACGGTTAAAATTGAATTGGAGAAAGGCTAAAAGATTCCTTGGCAACCTCGAATTGGAATCGTGTAAAAGAAGCATCACATCACAAGACAGACTTTACAGCCGTGTGTGTTTATGTGTCCCTATATACATGTATGTGTGTGTGTGTGTGCTTTCCTTTCTTTTTTTGAATGCTGAAAGCCAATCAGGCAAATAGTGTGTGTACGTGTGTGTGTGGAGTGTCAAGTTTATATGGGGCTCTGCTTTTCATTATTTATAGCCAGTGTGTTTGTGAGTATTTCGTTCTCTATCTCTCTCTATACAAAATAGAGATAGAAAATTTTTGTCTTTTGAAGTGTAGACAGTAGACAGTAGTGGTGGTGGTGTGGAGTGGATCCAATTTTTTCCAAGAGGGACAGATAAAAGACCATGAACCATGGGATGAGAGAGAGAGAGGGAGAAAATCGGGACGACTCAATGTTGTTTGTCAAGATCCTCACTTAATATACAACACAGCTACAGATACAACTCCTACTCTCAGCCTTTTAAATAAAACACACACAAGCACACACGAGTAGACAGAGAGGGTAAACAAAAATACTTTAAGGGAGAGCGAGGAGAGGGAGGGAGGAGTAATAATAAAATTTGCGTGTTTGTGCTATAGGGAGTGGGAGATCCAGTGCAGGGCAAAGCATGGCAAGAGGGGAGTGGTGAAAGAGGGAGAGAATAATTCCAAGAAAGAGAGACGAGGGACTACTATATAGTAGTGTCTGTGTAAAATGGAGAAAGAGAGAGAGAGAAAGGAATTGAGTAAGAGATGAAAGAATGAAGAAAATAGGCTTTAGTTGTTTCCAAATAAAAGGAGGGGGGACACAAGTAAAAGGTCAGTAGTATAGTACACTCTCTCAGATACAGCCGTACTGTGTGTGTGTGTGTGTGTGTACGTGTAGTGAGAAAAGAAGATGATATTACGGCTGATGGGTTTATAGAGCGCAAAAAGTCTCTGACTTGCCTCAATGGTGTTAAGAGCAAAATGGGAATTGCAATGAGCGAAAATTGACCAGAGTATAGAGACACGTAGAAGAGATCGAGGCGGACACCAAAGAGAGAAAGAGAGAGTTAAAAACCATTGGGACTTTTCCTATTTCTACTTCTCCAGAATATCCATTTATACACTCTCCACTCTCCTTGCACCCTCACACACACATGCAGGCATAGAAGTCATCCCATACAGATGTGTATATATGTAACCTTTCTCTTTCTCTGTCCTCCTTTAAGCCGTTTTCACTTCGTGCGATCCATTAACTTTGTATGAGGACACAGTCGAGCATTTATTTTTACACTCTCTCCATCCTCTGGTCGAGTCCTCCTCCTCAACAATCTGTCGTGAGGAGTTCATCCAACCAGCCCGCTTCAGCACATTCACAAGTGACTTGCTCAATCGTCCAACCAAAAAGGAGCAAAACCAACACACACGTACACACACAAACACACACAACCTCCATACTCCATAAGTTCACTCTGGTCTCCACACACACAACACACAGTCCAAAAAAGCCATCATATGGTTATTTGTATTATTTATGCCATTCGATTCCCCCTTCCTCCTCCTCTTCTCCTTCCACCCTCATCCCAATATCATCATCTGCTTCACTTATTACATCAACAGGCATCTAAGTGACATCCACGTTTAATTAGGTCGTTAAACACATCAGACTACCATTTAGCTTTGTCTCTTTCCCCTCCTTCACAATACGTTGTGTACATCTTCATTAGCATTTCCATTAATAGTACATACTCTACTGTTGCGTCACGTCAGTTTTCCATCCTCCCTTCTTTCGTCTGTGAAATTGGTATGAATTCGACATTCCGCAGTTGAGGAGTACGTGCGTGTCAATTTATTAAAGTCTTTGCATCACAGTTTAGTAAAATAACTAATTTAAGATGTGCACCTACATAGAGGTAGATGCTACACGGATATTGCATAACTAACAAAAAGCGTGTGTAGAAACAACCACAATTTTTCTCGAAATATGATGAAGATACTTACACTGAGTTAGAGTGTGTGTGTGTGTGTCCAGGATCCTGACCATTAGAGAATAGTGGAAGGTGGTAGGTACGTAAGACGTAATGCCCACCTAAACTTTTCACTTTCCTCAATGTGCTCCTGTTTTTGCCATTAGAAGCTGCTCTGCCATTTGAGCTCTCCATTCTACACTTCACAAATTATCACTCCTCTTTCTCTCCTAGCTTAAGTTTTTACGAGACTCTTTAAAACCATGAACCCTCCAGCCACCAATTATTATTTTACTTTTCAACACTGCCACAAAGTTTCCTTTTTCAAAGAAAAAACTCCTATTCAATTACTTCTTTTCTTTCTTTCAGGAAAGTACCCGTCAACACAATTCATTGTGACCTTAACTATTTGTATTTAGATCTACTCGTAGTAGTTTCCTTGTTGTAATTTCAATATAAATAATCAAAATTAGTTAAGTTTTTCCCGACATAATTTTTAGACATGCGCGAAAATTAAACATGCCAGAATAAATCAAAAATCGACCACCATTACAGAATCATGAAATTACACACACACACAGCGCTATGAAAAGGATTTCTTTTCCATCATGAATTAAACAAAAATTCATTCATTTTGTTTGCCCAAATACTCATTGATTCGTTTAAAGGTAATTTGATTGGCACTCGAAAATTGGGGTACAAAAAAAGCTTTTGTGTAAATTTTTGAAGGATTGAATCATTTGAGAGACGAGTTTGACCGACACAGAGAATTTGAAAAGTGCTTTTTTGTGCTTGTGCTACTGTAGACACACACCACATGGTGTGGTATCATTGTACAATACATACACGTATCTCACAAGTATATTGACGTAAAGGTAACATATATTTCACATGTGTGTGCCTGTGTGTGTGTGGATATTATAGGGGTTGAGAGGGGATTGATGTACGGCATGGCAAAGGTAATCTCTGTAAAGCTCACCGAAATGCATAAAGATGAAGCTAAACAAGAGCAATAGGGGGTCTCCTGATAGGATTACGGACGCGAGAAAACATTTTTTTTTGCCAAAATAGGGAAGCTCCCGCTTTTCACAGTCTTTTAGTCATTGTACCCCCCTCCCTCTCTTTTCCCCTCTCCTTCCCTTCCCCCTCCTATTATGCCTGTATACCTGAAGGAATACACTAAGCTTTTTGCTGAGTCTACTTTGATCATTCCACACACACACTTTATGCTAACGAAGGGTACATACGAAAACGGTGGTATGAGAAAAAGTACTAAAAGATGTACAATACTCTCGTGTGTATGCACTGGTCATTGGCACACACACACTCTCTCAAATATTATGGGTATCAATAGTTGGGATGTGGAAAGGAGATCAGATGATGAGCAATATTAAGAGGAGAACGTGTGTGTGTGTGTGTGGAGGGGCCGACATGCTGTGTACAAGAGTAGTAGTAGATTAGTTAGCACTACATTAGTTTTGATAGGAGGGCTTAAGTTGAGGAAAATATATTAGAGTAAAATGTGAATGATTTGAGGAAAAGTGCTCCTGCTGTCTCATTGTTGGAACCTGGACCAAGGATTGTTGAATTGGATACATGCATGTATTTCTCTCTCTCTTATTTTTCCCAACAGCCAACCAGCCTGACAGGGCTAAAAAGACCTTCCCCCTCACCGTCTAATCTGAATGGTTTAGTGTGGGATGATCACTGCCCACCTCGTCTTCAATTAGCCGTCCTCGGGATAATGAGGAAGAAAAAAAACAAGAAATTTGAAGCATTTGGCATGCTCTCTTCATTCTCTGTATATCATGTGTGTGTAGACTCACCGACATGAAAACATGTGGCAACTTTGACTGTATGCACGGTAAATGTCATTAAATGTGTACGAGAGATACTGTCCGTATTATGCATGAATGAGAGCCATAATTATGAATTTTATGCCTCACTTGCTCTTTCTTTCACGCACTACTGGGAATTGGATAGAAGTATCCCAAGAGGATTTTCAAAAACTATTCCTCCTCCTAGGCTAATGTTGTATTCTCACCTTTACCTTTCCCCGCTCCAGTGTTCTATAGAAGAGTGTGGATATCGTCGTACACAATGTATCATTTCTCTCTCCGCATGGCTCTCTCATGATTTGCTAAATCAACTCACATTACAAGTCTTTATTCCCTCGGACCACTATCCTCACACAGCCTCTAATAGAACAAAATGGTGGATGCTCAATCAATATTTTTCTTTTTGTGTTTGCCATGTATTTAAACCATGTGTTCAAGAAAGATTGTCTACAAATTTTTACCTACACAAAATTGTTCTGTCCATTTGTTTTTTTTAGAAAAAACGAAAAAAGTACAATAGAAGCGGCTATGATAAAATTTAATTTACTCAAAGTAGAATGGAATATTTAATTGTGTTATTTCTCAAAGACGATGAGAAGCAATGAGGAAGAAACAGAAAATAAAGTGGAAAGAAATGATGATGGTCACAATGGCGGCGTACAGTCCTGTGATGAGGTACCACACGTCCAGTTTGTTCATCATCAGTTTTATACAGCCCTTTTGGAAGGAAAGAAAACGAATGAAATAATTTAACTATTTAAGAAAATTGTGAAAAATTACATCTGCAAAAATAATTTTGTCCGCCACAGCTATATCTGTCTCGGGCAGGAGATTTTGTCCACAAAATTCATCTTTGACAATACTATGATTTCTACAACAGCTCATTGGAGTTCTCAAACTTGTCCTGCCGTATGGTGACGAATCCCAGTCTGTACAATTTCGGATTCTGAATTACCCCATCATATATAATGTGCACTGGTAATTGAAAATGTGTACTGACCTGTGAAATTGTCAATGCCACAACATTTGTATCCTTGATGAACAGCATCCCACTTGTCTGTGGCAGCCCCTGTCTTCCCATTGTAAGCAGTCATGAGGTCAAATAATTTTGTTCGAGGGACAGTATGATTCTTGTACGTTTTGAGACATGTGAATCCAGCTGAGCCCACGGAACAAGCTCCAAGGCAAAGGATTAGAAGGTACTACAAATAAAATGAAAAACATGATTAACAATCGAGAAAAACAATTTACTAGTACATTAAATAGTAATAGTAATAAACGTATTACAAATAACCAAGTCAGAATCTTGAATCTGTGAACGATGACAACAATGTGTCCCAAAATAGCTGTCACAATGATCGCAGCCCCACTCCCAATGTACAATTTTTTAGCCTGGTCAGCCAAATTTATTCCAAGGGTTGCAAGCATTTGAGACATGACCTTGTCAACGCAAAAACCGGCAGCCAAAAGTCCAATACCAGATATCTAATTGTAAGACAAATTAGAATAGTTAGAATTTTACATTTAAATTTCAGAGTTTATATCATAAAAGACTTACAAAGAAAAGAGCGTGCATGAAACGAAAACCTTTTTTGAGTCTGTGACGAGTGTCCATCATGTCCGCATGTTTTTTAATACTCTCTTGAACAACTGCTGGATTATTTAGACTGTTGGGTGCAAAAAAATTTGCATTTCGTTCAAAAGTTGTTGGATTTTGAAGCATGTACTTTCGTTTCAATTTGTCTTGAGTATCACTGGGATTTGGGCTTATTGGAATATCCCTTTGCATCCTCTTGATTGCGGTCGCCTTCGTGTCACCCAAATAAAGTCGACTGTCAAATTTATCAAATTTGTCATCATCATCTGCCATGAGTAAGGATTCTTGACTGTTATTCGGTACTTGTTCTCCATATCTGTCTTTCCAGGAGTAGTAAGGATTAGTTTTACGCACTCCTCTTGTGTCAACCACATTTTCAAGGGAACTTGTAGCTCCAGTCCCTGACATCAACAGTAAATATTTTGAAAACCTCTCGATGTACCATCATGATTGCTAGTTTAAAAGAGAAAGAGAGATTTATTAGAATTACGTACTTCAAGTACCTTGCTCCTCATTACTCTTCACACCATTTTTTAAATTGAAACGAACGTTCCGTGGTTCACTTTTTCTTGACCTTTTCCTATTATCAGACCCTGACATCCTGAGGAATGGTTAATTTTATTTAATTTTTAAAGGTATGGTGGACTCGTCACACTAAACATCCCGGCTGAAAATGAATGGACTACAAATTTATAGTCTATTGACCAAACGAAAAAATCATTTGAATTTTTGACACAAAAATGTATTTTACATTTTAAGTTGATTGCGTAAACAATTTATTATTCCATGACAGTTAATTTGTCCCTTTCAAAATTACACAAAATCTAAATTGTTTAGTTTGGGAGGTGTAAGGTGAGGATTGGATTGACATTAAATTGTTGGTTAGATTTTATTTAAGAAAGTTTGGTTGAAAGGAGGAAGAAACTTCGTCTACTGTAGGCCCTACAGTGTAGGGTTGAAAGTTTAAAAAGTTGTGAAAAGTTTTAAAAAGCAGACAATGCAAGCTAAATCCTAGTTTTGGAAGTACGTGTGTGTACTTTTACTTATTGGTGAGGCTATTTCAGTCTAATGTCGAAAATATTGACAGGGAGATTGGAAAGTCCCCTTTATTTGGTTTTTCCATGTTGTACTATGACTGAGTACAGAGTGGAAGGTAGACGCCAGGGAATGCCAGGAAAATGTTGACAAAGTATGAAGAATTTCACGCCTCACTTGCCTTTCTCCGTGGATGATGCGGCAGAGCGAATAAATGAATAAAGTAAAGATGATGTGAGGGAAGGAAAAGGGGGAATTGTATTATGATGCTCCTGGTTGTGTGTCAGTTCCGGTATATTTTTAAAACTGAGTTTCTTCAGCTGTGAGAATAAGTATCAGCTTGACTAGAGTAGAGATTAAGATGAAGAATCTACTTCACTACTCTATCAGTATTCTGTCTGGTCTGCTTTTAAGACTCTTCCCCTATCTTTCTCTTTCTCTCCCCTCATCTCTCCGATAGTGTCCTAGACGAATGATATAGTCAGGGAAGGAGAAGGGAGGAGAGGACAGAGAGAGTGTGTGTGGGAAGAAAAAGAAAACCCAGGGAAAGCATCGGAGCTCATGTAATTCGCCTCACGAAATCTCATTTCATTTCCTTCACATTGCTTTCTACGGGATGTCCATTGGAGTTGTTGAAAAGCGAAAAATCACAAATCCGAGGTTTGCATTATTCAACACTCGACGCGGAGCAACTTATCTAATTTGCCTCTCTTTCATCTATCTGACACCTTCCCTGATAGTCTCTGGAAAAAACTCTTTTCTTTTCATCTATACAGTATATAGTATCAACTACTTTCTCTTTCCATACGGACATACATGTAGGTTCATAGAAGGTTATACTATAGCTAGTATAACTTTTAGTACATATAATATGTATGTGTGTAACTTTTAGTTGTTGACATCAAGAGAAAAGAACCATTTTGCCATTTTTGCCAATTGTAGAGAATGATGCACAGTGATTCTTTTTTAAAAGATATATTATATTCTTCTTCTACTTCTAGTCAGATGAGTACAGATGAACATTTTTTATAGTATTACACTAGAGTCTCTCCCATTATTATTAGACAATGTCTGTCCTTTCTCCGTAGTATAGTGCATAGTATATGCAGGGTGAAAGTTGGAGGAGAGGAGAAAAAAAGTGGAACAGGACAAGTCGTGAGGGTAAAAAAAATCATTTTCAATTTATCATCATTCAAAGTGTTGTTTCGTGTCATAGGACATTACCCGGATGGCATACTAAATCAAATGTTAATACTGTAGTGTCTGACCTCCGTCATGTTCTTTAGTTCAGAATGAAAAGAAATGAATGCAGAGTTTTTGCTTTCTTCTTTGTATGTCACTGTATGTCTCGTCGAGTAAAACGAAAACTGCATTAGAAGTAAAAGGAAAATTATGGTTTCTAGTATTCTGTAGTGAGGTTGTCGCATTAAAGAATTTAATGAACAGTCAAAATTTTTGAGAAAGTAAATTAGGGTTTAAGCAGTCACCCTTGGAGCGGGCCCTCCAGGGAGGGCAAATATTTGAACAGTAACCGACACTTTTTTGACAAATATGATGTAGCATTTTTTTCATAATTTTGAAAGAATCAGACTAAATATAAAACAGTGTAGTTTGTCATTCAAGCAATTAATTTGCAGGGTCATTAGTTTGCTCAAGTTGTTAGGGTACAGAACTGTTCACATTCTCTAGTCGGAATTTTGTAGTAGAAAGAATCCATTTTAATGAACGATACGGAGAATAATGACGAGTCTGTTTTCATGGAGGGAGTAAATAATATGCGACCTTCTTATCAAATCTTTGAGGATAGTTATCTGGGTCCTCAGTCAGCAGATTTTAATGCTGGGGTTGCAAGAAAATTGTCTGCTGAACTCCTCCTTGCTGATGATGATCACGGTGGAAAAATCCGGACATATCTAAGAATAAGGCCACATTCTAAGAAATTAAAAACAACAGAATCATCACAAGTAAGTTGAAGGATGAGTCAATTTTTGTAACAAAATTAATGCCATTTTAATTGAATATCCCTTTTGTTCTTTGTAGATTTACAAGATTGAAACGTCAAATATATTAAAGATTGATGGCAGTCAATTTCCAAAAAGGAATAATCCATATGCAGATGCAACTCGTTTCACATTTTCCAAAATTTTGGGACCAGAATGTTCACAAAGTACTGTATTTGAAGAGTGTGTTCAACCCATGTTGGAGGCTTTTTTCCGAGGTGAAAGTTGTCTCATTTTCAGTTATGGAGCTACAAATTCTGGGAAAACTTATACGATGCAAGGTAAATAATAATAGTAACAAGTAATTAATCATAATGATTAAGGAGATATAATGAATACAACGATGGACATTTGTCATTTTCGTAGGTTATGGAACAAGTTTTGGAATCGTTCCTCGAACTCTGGACCATATTTTTAATTTTCTGGAGGACAAAATGTACACTCACGGAGATATTAAACCAAATCTTTTCAATGCCTTTGTTAGTCTTTCTCCATCAGATGCCATTCATTGTGATGAAGTGAAAGTTAAAGTCATGAAAGAAGTCAAAGGGGTTAGCTTATATGAACATTGAACAAATTATTCATGGTTCTGAAATTACATGTACAAATATTTATTTTAATTTTTGAATATATTATTCACAGAAATCATCAGAAATGTCAACGTTTCGTGACTCATTTGCTCGTTCCTCAGCAACATTTTCGACCTGTAGTACTCTGGATGACAAAGTTGTCAACATAAGATCCATCCCAAGTGAGATGAATATTTACATATTGCCATATTTTGAATTTAACTTGAGGGGTCATTTACATATTACACCTGAAATAGTATAAAAGTAAACAATGTGAATGCTCCTATTTCCATGTTTTCAATAGGTTGTAACAGCGCTCATTCAGCTCATTCAACTGGAGCTGATTTGTATGCTGTGTGGGTTTCCTTTGCTGAAATTTATAATGAAAGAGTATTTGATTTATTTGACACTGTTACAACAACAAACCGGGGAAGACGAAGAAAAGAATTGAAATTACAGACAGACAAGAATGGGAGAGTATACATTAAAGGTTAGTCAGATATCAAAATTAATCAAATTTCGTATGTACAAAAATAATCTCTCTTTCGGTGTAAAATTCTTGCAATAATTATTCAAATGAACTTTGTTTCTTTTTCTAGATTTGACTGAACTATGTGCAAATTCAGCCGAGGAAGCATATCAGTTGTTTCTGGCTGGTAAAGCAAATCTCCAATTTGCTGCAACTCGTGTCAATAACAACTCTAGTAGATCTCATTCGTTTTTTAACATTCGTATGGTCTCGGTCGGTGTTACTGAAAGTGCCTATTACCCGAAAAAAGTTTTTCAGTAAGATCATAAAAGATGATTCATATTTATTTTCGTTCAAATATTTGTAACATTCATGTCTATTGGGTTTATTAATTAATATCTATTACCTACTAATGTTTATGAATTGTTTTACAGAATGTCTTTCTGTGATTTGGCTGGTATTGAGAGGGTTTCACAAACACAGAATGTAGGAATGCGACTAAAGGAATCTGGAAGTATCAACCAATCTTTGTTTGTACTTCTAAAGTGTATTCGTGCAATGAGGTAAATATGGAATCTTTAATGTCATCATTAATTTTTTGAATATTTTTTTTTCAAGTTCTTTTATGAAGGTTGGTTTAAATATGAGGTACATTATAATCTGTATTTTACTTTTTCAGGGACAAGCAAACTAAAAATAGTTGTCGTGTAGAACTTGCACCATTTCGTGAAAGCAAATTGGCTAGATTATTTCAAGGCTTCCTCACATCTGCCACCCATACATGTATGATTGTCAACGTCAATCCAGATCCAGAAATGGTCGACTCATCATTACAGGTCCTTCAGAATTCAGCAATTGCAAGCGAGGTAAGTTTTTACTTTTTTTTATGTCCACCTGAAGATGCTTTTAATTTCTTTGAAACATTTCTTTAAAAAAAAGTAAATACTGATTCTATTTGTTCAACTTTTTATTGGTTTAGGTAATCACCTACCGCCGTGTCGAACCTCCCAAAATGAATGATTCAAATTATCATAAAAGAGTTCGAGCATCCATAGGAATGGCCAATGATTTAAAATTAGAACTAGCCCATTCAAATGGCGTACCAGCGAAAAAAGGCCGTTTCGAGGAAGAGAGCGATGATGAGTTTTGTGAAGCGACAGTTGTTGCCAAGTGCAAGATTCCTGGAGCAACGAATAAAATATCAGAACTGGAAGCAGGAAATGAACTTTTGAAACAGCGACTTCTAACAATACAGGAAGAAACACGAGCAGAAGTGTCTGAAAAATTTCGCACCTTAATAGGTACCTCAACACTTTCACGTCTTCAAGTTTTTAAAAATAGTTTGATTACGTGTAAGATGAAGCAAATTGTTTTTTTTGTTTTACTTCGTCCTTTAGAACAACAGAATGACTACTACAAGTAAGCGGATTGTGAATTAACTATTTAAAAAGTTGTAATCATAATATTGTTCATTTAGTTATAATGATGTTTTCACCATGTTATATCTTTTTATTTAACTTAACCTTCTACAGGTCAATCGTCCAATGTACTGAGAGTACATGTGAGCAGGTCTACGATAGAAGAATTTCATTTATAGCAAAAGTACTTGACAGCGACAATGGGGAGATTTTCCAAAACTTGACCTCTGCTGCTTCTGTAAAGGGTGACGACGACTCTCTGTCATCTCATTCTGATGCAAACTCATTCAAAACGCCAGATAATAAAAAACAATCAACAATAAATAATCAACTTGAATTGAAAAAAGCAATTGAATTTAATCAGGTAAATAACGCTCCCTGAAGTTGAATTATACAAACTTTTGGTCAAAATAAATTTACTCCCATTTACTTTTTCAGAAACTACTTAATGACAATGATGATCTACAAAGCCTAAACCGAGCACTTCAATGTTCTCTTGACGAACGACATATGGCCTTGGCAAAATTACAAGTTGAGATGAAGGAGAAAGAGGAAGCAACAAAGGAACAAATTGCCAACATGAACAAGATGCTTCAGGTATTTACTACATACCTCAAAGTGTATTTTTTTTGTTTATGTGGGGAAATATATACGGTCATACTATACGGTCAATTTGCAAACGTTTTATGCACATCTCAATATATTTTTACTAAAAATTTTCTAGTATAATATTTTTGATGTCGCATTGTTACAGTTGAACGCAGAGCAAATTGAGAAATTTCAGCAGAATGATCCAAGTCAAGTCAAAACAGAAGCTTTACAACAAGTTTCAAACTTAACAAAGGAATTAGAGATTCAAAATCAAGTCAATGCTGTATGATCACACACATTCCTTTATATCAAAATATGTAGGTATTTATAAGTCACCTAAAGCTTATGTGGTGATATTTTTTTAAAAACAAATTACAGACTCTTCGTACTGAGTTAACGGAAGCAACAAGCCTCATAGTTGAATATGATAGCAAGTTGGCTGAGGCTAATAAAAAAATTCAAGAGGTTACAACGACGTTTAATGAATTGGTTAGTTGGCAATATTGCATATTAATTAGTCAAGTCAATAAATATTTAGAATTTAGTCATCTCAATACCAAGTGATCTCATCTTTTAATTTCAGCATTCGAGGAATCAAGAATTGACTGAAGAAAATGAATTGACGCATTTGAGTGTGGATGATTACGTATGTTTTCTTTATAAAAAAAATCAAAATGTAATTACAGAAACAAACTATTCTGGTTCTCATGAATTGACATTTTGCTCATCATTCTGTAGATGGGGAAACTGGAAGAGGCTAATAAGGAAATTCAACAACTCAAGTGTGACGTTGAGCAGTTGAAGGCATCCCAAGTTGAAGATAGTCAAGAAAGAAAGCACAAAAGTAGTCGAAGACGACTCAATTGATGTACAAAAAGGTTCAAAATTTTTATTACCACAAATGTTTTCGGATTTCTTTTAACGTGTTTTTCTTTTCCTTTACTTTAAATACTACTACTTTATTTTCCCAACCAGCGACTGAACGTCTACAAAAAATACTTTAGACAATATTAAAATTGTAATGTATACTTTTTTTTACATAATTCATTAGCATTTTAAGAACATTTAATTTAACTTATGAGGGCGTTTTTTAAATCCGATGTAATCCTCTAAATCGGACTCATTGTCCACGTTGTATTCATGTGAATCAACGACAATCACATTAGGTTTGGAATGGAATACATCGGAGCAGTAAATAGATGATGACGACCCACCCACGTGTCCATAATTTGTAGAATTTTGAGAGTTTTCAATCTCAATCTCGTCATTTGATTGTTTGTCTCCTGCTTACGAAAAAAGACACATTTTATATAATATAATATATTTTAAACTAAACTAAGTAAAATTTGCTCATAATTTCTGCTGGATTGACAAAATAAATAAACAAAATATATATTTGAAAACAAAGAAAATGTATTTTGCATTCTTATTTATTCACCTGTATTGAGACCCGCAAATGAAGAAATTGGTTGATTGACTTTGGTGATTGTGATCCCTGGTGGAAGCTGTCAAAAAAATATTTTATTACAATTTTAAATCATTTCATTGTCCCAGTATAGTAGTTATTGATGATGTAAATTTTTTTATCAAAACGACCGGAGCGGAAAACAATTTTTACCTTTAATTTTGTTAGATCAATTTCCACGTCGTCTGTGAGTTCACTAAAGAAGGAGGATGTTTGTGTGCTCATTGGCTGGCTCATTGGCTGCATTATTTCAGTCTTATTCACTCCACAATTTTGTACAATTGGCTCATCATGTCGAAGGTGGTGATGATGATGATGAAGAAGATGTTGATGAGGATGTAAAACTGAGGTACATGTGACCATATCCACCGGATGCTTTTCCATAATTACTTGGGGCTGTTGGTGTTGATGATGATAATGCTGGGGTTCAGGGTCTTGTTGTTCCTTCTTTTTATTATTCTTTCTCTTGTTCCGTTTCTTTTTTGTTTTACTAGTTGGTGTGGACGTTGTCTCATTAGAGATATCCATTTGTTCAACTTGTTTGGACATTCCAGGTTTAGTACGAACTACTTGACCATTAAGCAGAGTGTACAAAATGTCTTCTTCGCCATTCTGATTTTTAACACTAATTGTCACAGTAGTGTCCGACACGGTTGGATGTCGACGAATAGTCACCATTTTTTCAGAATTTGAATTTGCTACTGACTTTGATCCCTTATCCGATTCTCGGTTAGAGTCAATATGAGAACTTGATACATGTACCATTTCTGGTTTGGATTTTGCCAATGACTCTCCATGCAGACGATTCCAATTTAATTGATGTTGATGACCAATATTTACTTGTTGCTGCTGCTGCTGCTGTTGTTGTTGTTGAACTCTATTCTGAGCATGAACTGTGTAAGAAGATGAGGAGGAGGAAATTCCTCTTTGATTCTTATGAGCTCCTCCTCCTACTTGAGTATTAAGATCAGTCTTTGACCCCACACCAACAATATTATTATTATCGGAACTTTTCGACTGCTGTTGTTGTTGTTGCACAGTTGCAGTCCGAACACGTTTACTACCTTTTCTTTTCTTTTTTGAACCCTCGCCTTTATTTGTCATCTCATTCCCAACTTTTTTCTCAACTTGTTGTTGTTGTTTGTCAGGGACGACATTCGATGTTTTGACAGATGATTTGTTACTATCGACTATTCTTGGAGGAGAGGATGAACGACAACAAGGATATGATTCTGACATTTCATCAGACTCATCAGAATCTGACCCAGCCAGCTCAACAGTCCCAAAACAACTATTTCCATTTAGACGACCCGTAGAGAGACCACCAGGGAATGAAGATCCTTGATTGCATCTAGACACGGGTTTCCTACGAACTTGTAGAACACCGGGAGAAACTTCCACTAATTGTACTGAATCTTGAATCGCTTTGGGAAAATCTTTAATAACAAAACTACGACGCTTTGAACCACTACCCTGCATAGGCTCAATTGTGACCTTCACAGGTTCTTTTAGCACTTTGACGGAATCCTTCGAACTTGGATTTGTCAATCTCTTGGATCCTTTTGTACCACCACTTAATGACTCCTTTTGTCGCTCCTTATTCTCTTTATTATCCCGACAATTGGCCCGATGTCCAATTGTGAGATACCTAAACGAAAGAAAAAGTATTATAATTTCCTTCTGTGACTTGTACCTATTTTAAAGTCATGTCAGTTAATTTTATTAAATTACCTAAATTCTTCAGCAGCTTCATCCATATAATCAACAACCGTCTCACGCATCAATTGTTCTCTCTCAGCATCCAACTTTTTTTGACGCTCCGCTTGCTACGAATTAAAAAAACAATAATGTTATTATGAATGTACAGATATGACCAACGTAGTTAGAATAAAAGTTGCACATGTTCGGTAAATATAAACGCACACCTGTCTGATTCAAGAAAATATTTATGCAAATGGATCCAAATAATACTAAAAATTACTTAATTCCAAACATACCTTTCTTAATTTTTGTCGAGCTTTCTTGGCCGCTTTCTTAGGATTAACTTTGTGTCCTGGACTGTTAAGATTGATGCGTTCGACCAATGCATCAACATCAGAGTCTCCAGGTCCCAAACTCATCTTGTAATTCCTTTGTTATTCCTCTTCAATTTGAATAAAAAAATTGACCCCACATTCTTCAAAACAATCACTTAGTCAAACTTTAATCAACTTTAAGGCTTGCAAATCCAAGTTGATTAAAAAAATTTTAGGAAACAATTTGTAATCCGCACAAATAAATGGGCAGGCTTTAGTGTAATAATGCGTAATCAATTTGCGAAAATAGGGAATGAAGATTCACAACAATGATGACTGAAAAATGTATAATATGGAATTTATTACATAACATTCGTTCCAATACTTCCTCGGGATGTCCCACATTAGTACAAGAACACATACCTTTCTCCCTAGCTTACTACACTTCACAATAATCGATGATTAGTAGAAAGAAAGAATAAATGCACATTTTGGTCTGTCTTTCCTTTTCCAGTAATATAAAATGAGTTTAGTTCTGTGTGAAAGCCTGGTGCTATGCCGAAATATTGTAGATGCATAAATGGTTACTATTTAGTAATGGTGAAGAACACTAGCAGAACACAGAACATATCTAATTAACAAATAATTTCATTCATGATTGTTGTATTCCCTCAGCTGCCGAAGGATTTAGTAGACTTGATTGGGGTGGAGTGACACTCCGTATGGAACACTCATTTGGTCAGATTGATCAGTTCTGGAAGTGCAGGTACTAAACACGTCGTTTATTACTAACAGGTTTATTAACTAAGAATTTACTGAGAGACACAGATAGGAAGAAAGTCAATTGTCTCCGAGTTTACATTCAAAAAGTCCCGAGTACTTTCTCCACGACACAGCTTCACTGTAGGTACTTGTCAATTGTGTGGATCTATTGTGATTCCCCTGGGTCAATGGGTACATTATGCAATATGGATGGATTACCTCGAAGAATGTGACTTTTATCCCTAGCAACCCTTTCTACCTTCATGTCACCAATGAAATGAAGCACCGCTGGTCATATCCATTCATGATAATCATAACGCATGTCTTTAAATCCTTCATCGAAAACAAATGAATACCAGTGACAATGCATAACTTTTTTTGTACAATATTTTAGTTTAATACAAAATAACAGTATAGTACAGCAAGCACCGTTTTGACATCAAAGATGTTTCTTTTGTGAATGAAAACCGTAAATCATGTTTTTGTGTAATTTACAATTTTACATCCTAAAATTACAAAATAATATGACAATGGAGCAATTACGGATTATTCGTTGCCAATTTCTTTCCACTTTCATAAATAAATAATAGTTTAAGAGAAAGTTTGACAGGATTTTCACAATTAGTGCTAATGAATCACTTTCAAAAAAAATTCTTTCGTGTTAACATTTTAACGTAAGTACTAAATTGTTTTTGAAGATATAATCCTTGTAAAGATTATTATGGTATAAAAATTACAGAAAGTATTCTAAAATGACTAGAAGAATATAATTAGTACAGAATATACAAAGGTAAATTTTGAAAATAATTTTTTTTACAATACTCACCGTACGTATACAATATGTAATACAAGTTTTACTAACAAGTGACAAGATCTAACACTCTGGTCCAAGATATTACAAATTGTAATTTACAATACATTTTCTTTTATGTTTTTCTCTGTAATACAACAAGAGTAAAATATTTTCTTTGTAAAAGTTACAACAGTGCAATATTTATTTTTCGTAATATATAATATATATAGTCATATATACTTTCTTACTTCATAATAAAATGTACGCATTTGTATATAGCAGTCATAATAATAATATTATATAGTACAAAGTCAGTGAGCGACATTCATCATATTACATCATATATTATTCTGCATCCGTGTTCCACACACGACCCATTGTCTCACATAAGTAAATTAATTCGAATTTTTGTTCCAAAATAAAATTCCCTCCTGTCTTTCCATTTATATATAAGTAGAAATAGATAAATATACGTATATATATGTGTATTGCAGAGTTGAGGTTGCTAAGCGAGCTCAATCCGTTTCAACTTCACTAAATGGTGATGGTTTCCGTTTCCAACCACAGTCATTATTACTCGTGTCCGACCCACCATCAAATCCATCTTGTTGTTGTTGTTGCTGTTGTTGCAGTTGATGCTTTGAACTCTCATTGTGTGTTCTCTGATTGTTGATCCGATGATGACGATGACTCCGGTGGACATGACTATGTCCATGACTATGACTATCAATTCCATTCCTATGTGACCTATGGGGCATGTCCCGGAACCGGTACGAGGGTCGAATCTAAACAGACAAAAAAATGATTATAATTTTTCAACCTAGATAATTTAAAAAGAGAAAGCATAAAGGATACAATTATTGTAAAAATACGAGTAAGATTCTTTTTGATGGTGGGGGGAAAAAGAGAAAGGAAGGGATTTTTTCTGCAGACTAAATATTATACAATACAGTTTTTAGAAAATTAATAATTACTGGGGTCTGAAGGATTTTGTGTGCAGTGAATGTTGTCGTTGGTGAAAGTACTTTCTAAAATGAAGTGACTCACTTGTGTTCTATCGTATTCTGAGACTTCTGAACATGGTGAGTCTGCTCTCCTTCCAGGACAGATACTTAGACATCTAAGACGTGCTCTGAATTCCCTTTGAAATTTATCCTGCAAATAAAAAAATTAGTCCAGTCAATTAGTAATTTTTCCCATAATCATTTCGTTCCGTAAAAAATTCAATAACTAATTTTTTACGATCACATTTTAATTTTTGCATTACAAGAACATTTTTTTCTGGTAAAAATAGTATTCTTAAAATGTGTGTGTCATATGAAATTACGTCATATTTGTCGACATGATGTAAATTTGTACACGTGTCAAATTAACTATAGTACAATTTATTTGAATCTTAAGCTGTTGAACGGGTAGACTCAATGTCAACTCTATAATTTTCCACACTCCCCCATTCACACACACACAATTTACTCTTCCCATATTAAAATAAGATATTCCCTCCATCCAACGTTGTAATTTAACCTTTTAAACTCCATACACGAGACTTTCTCCCACACAATTCCATAGCCACTGACGTGTCAAGTACAACTCAAATTAATGGGTCCTGCCCTCTTAAGTAGGCTTAAAGTAGACTTTACAGTAAATCACATTATACATGCTAATCACACACACACACGCAGCAACAGCAACAACAACAATGGTATAGGTATGGAACATGGTTTGACTTGTCCCAACTGACTAGCCACGTGTCTAAAAAAGTTGGACAAGAAATGATACTTTGAATGGGAATAGAAATGACTATAAATTTCTTCATTTTTCTTCGTCATCTTTTCTTGTATTTACACTTCCCCCGTTTCACTCTTTCACACACAGTCACACACTCTAGTTGACTTTTCCTTCTCACTCTTTCCCTCCTCCAGACAAGAAGCCAGAAAGATTGTCAACCAGAATTTCTTGACTAAGCTCACGCTACTTGTAAATACCCCAGAATAGACTACATATAGAGAAAATTGTGTGGGTAATCCGACACTTTTCCATTTCACACATGTCCTCTCTCTCTCTCATCGTCAGTAAAATACTTTACTTTACGATCTGAACAGCATGAGTCGAAGACATTTCTATATACATTGTGTATTTGAACATGTAAACTTTTCCCTTTTCTTGTCATTTTCTATGTTTGTATGCGTGTACAGCGACCCACAATTCTATAATATATTCTTGTCCATGTATGTAAAATACACATGTGTAAGAGCCATTCATATTCATCCAAAATCTGTACACTTGGTGTATGTAGGGAAGTGTGGTGAAGTGTCCCTTGGTGTGAAAATTTTTATCAAAATAAAATCCAACTCACACTCTCCCCTCCTCACTTGACAATGTTTACTTTTGTCGAGGAGGAAAAGGAAAGGAAGAGCATTTGGAGAGTCTCACAGTGGTAATTTAAACCCCATCTCACTGTACTCCAGCCTCACTCTACTCTACTAGTATGTGTGTTTTGTTTGTGGAAAAGAACGGAGAAAGTTTTCACCACATTTTTTGATAAGGATGAATGCACCTCAGGAGAGAGAGTGTGAAGAAAATTCAAGCATATGCCCTTTGAAAAAAGGAAAAAGGAGAAAGGGCCTCCTTTCTCCAAATCTACCTGACTTTGTACTTTGTCAAGAGTCTCGGAGAGAAATTTGAGACTGATCAAGTCTTTTTCAAATATCTTTTGACCTTTCTTCCCTCTTCTTTAGACGAATCTTTCTCATTCACCAATTATTCTTGCAAGTGATTAGTGGGAGTGTTTAGAATGTTTTCATTAACTAGTATCAAATTAATGTACCTCCAACACCACGAAAACGCACTTTCACTTTAAGCCTTGTTAGGTTTTGTATAACGTGTGTCATTAAACAGGTCCATGACATATTAGTTTGTGGTGTCGATTTCAATTGCCGATTATGCCTACCTGAATAGTTCCTTACTAAGACTTATGCTTAGAGAAAGATAATTTCTGCATACAGAAAGCCATTAGGCTTGCAGGTTTTTGGAATTCTAAAATATGTCTACATAGCATATAGTGCATAGGAATAGGATAACAGATGAATGGGATGCTAATGGAACATGAATGTGGGACATAAAAGGATTAAGATTGACTTATTCTCGGAGAAAGATTGGGAGAAAATAAGGAGAGACGATTTGACACATGTAGATAGATAGTGTGTGGGTGGATGTACGGATTTGGGTGAATGGGATGATATCATGTACACTCACACACATCGTTTTTGATCTGCTGGGTTTAGTCGAGCATAAAAACGGGGGATGCAAGGAAGGTGTATCTATATATGTGTGTAGAAGGGAATGAAATTGAACGGCTGGTACAGTTTTGAAGGAAATGGAGTAGGAGAAAACGATATTAAAAGGTTCTCTGACTTTCACTTAGCCTCATGTCTGACTGTTCATATGCACGTACACACACAAAGTGTGTGAAAGTTTGATACGTAAAGATTCTTTCCTAAAGAAGCTTAACTTCCTTATTCATTCCGAGAAGGGAACTATCAGACACAAAGAGAGAGAAAGAGAGTAAATAAAAATGCATATACACAGCACACTTACATTACACTCTCTTGGAATATTCAACACACACCAACACTCGCACACACAAATGCTCAGGGTAAAAATCAAATTGAATCTATATACGCAACTTGTGCTTGGAATTCAAAGTAGATGTACGCACTCAGAGAGAGGAAAAGCATTGCCAGCCTTTTTTTCTGTGTGTATCTCTAGAGTATTTGTGTGCCAAGGACCCAGGATCTTGGTCAATTGAGTCAAATTTCCTCCAACCTCCTTCACTTACTTTCACCCACTTCCTGATGAAAGAGAGTCCAAATTGAAGGTAGAATTGTAAAAAGAGAGAGTACGTTCCCTGATTTAAAAACCACGTTCCTACCTACACCACTACCTTCCATGGGTATTCGTACACACACGCGCGTACATGTGTGGATGTACCTGTCCTGGACATCTCAATCTCAAGAGGTCTTTTTGCGCTCTACTGCTTAGTGCAGTGTATAAAGAAAAGACGGAGCCAGAGAAAAAGAGAAAGTCTCTATTCAAGGGAGAGTAATCAAGATTTTATACCGAGACAAGACTTGTCCTTCAAGACACAAAAAGAAGAAAACTTTCACCATTTCATCAACCCCCTCGACGAATTACCAGGAGAAGGGGAAAGTATTGTGGATGATACTTCCTAAACATTTGTGGAGAAGAGTGTTTTGAGAGCACAAAATAGACTCTAATTTCACACACACACAACTACAGAGAGAAAGAGAGAGACAAGGTAGAGTGAAAGCCCACACACAGATCATGACAAACATTAAAAGTGTATTTTTCCATCAAGTCAAGACTAAAGAAGATGGAGAGTTTTCCCAGACATACAAATACTCTTGTCACAGAGGCCGAAACAATCTCAAAGACAGTCGAGGGGCATTCATACGAGGATACATATGTGGCAGTTGAGTTGAAACACACATAAACGACGGACGAACACGGTGAGTGATAAATGAATGGCGAGTCGTACCTTCTCCAACTCACTCGTCAAGAACCTCAACAAGATTCATTAATCATCGTCAAAGTCTGAATCAGAATGATGTGTGTCTTGTATTGACTCAAACCTTTAAGAACTTTTACAGACTACCATAGTCCACCACTTTGCGTGTGTGTGTGTACTCAGTCCTCCTCTCACCCGCCTACCCACTACCTACCTACATGTCAGATTTATGAGCACAAAAAATATTTCACAATACACATGTACTCGGCATGACATGCAGGGGGGTCATTCTAATTCATTATATTAGTGGACATCTGTCCAATCCTATTTTTGTATCCATACAAATATTAACAAAACATTTTTTCAACGCCTCTTTCTGAAGTACAACCAAACTTACAGAGATATTATTTTCCCCGTATTCTAATTATAATTGAGATGAAAGAGTGTACACTTTATTTTTATTTTATAATTGAAAATGTTGCCATCTTAGCTTACGACACTAAATTTGATTGTACATTTGATAACTTTTGAAGGAGAAATCATCTTCTAGGATATTAATAATAATGCTGTGAAAGAGACAAACTCTTTTTCTCTACGTGACTTTCTCCGGAAAGAATGAATAGAGGAATGCGAAATCCATGTTCTAGAACTCACCAAGTCATTCATTAGTAAATTGACTTTGCACAGTGTGAGTCAGTGTCACTGACTCACACTCTGAGAAACGTCATCCTCAAGAATATGTTGAGGCGACTGGGATAATGATCATCATAAAGTGTAACTATTTGTTTGTCAGGGAAGGGGGACTGGATCCAAGGTGAATCCGGGATTTGAGAGTCCTATACTCTCTTCAAATCCTAGGAGAATGTACAATTCCTTCTCCCTCGTTTCCATCACAATTGTTTGGACAAACTTTTGTTCCTCCCTGCCAACATGCGTAATATCCGTTGACTCTGACCCACCGTAAAGGATGTAAAAGTTGAACTGGACCAACTAAACTTTTATTTCCTTAAGGAGGTTCTGCTATTTGGGCCTGGCCTTTTTTGAAATTATTACTGTATGTTTGGAAGGGGAAGGGGAAATGCAAAAAATGTGCTTTATCTTTGTGATCGACGTCTCATTACTCGGGAAATGTACAAAAAAAGGGATGAAAGAGAGGGTTTGTCTGTGTATACTGTGGCTTTGTACAACGCAATAGGGATGAGAGAAGTCAAGGCACAGAGAGAGAATGGAGATAATGGCTCTTATTCTGGGAAACTGGGAACGGCAATGTTGACAATGCTCGTACACCCACACTATAGACAGAGACACACACGCAGCAGAGTTTTCCTTTTTTGACTTTCCACAATCTCCAATGGAGATTCTCCATGCACAGAGTTGATAGGAAGATAGAGGAGGAGGACTGAAAATTAGGGAAATCCATTGCATCTTCCAAGAGTTTTCACTGAGAGTGGTTCCACTCACCTAGCTTTCTCCTTTCCTGTGGAGGAGGAAATGAAAGTCAACCCAAAAGGAGAAAGCGTAGAAGTGGTAAGGACGGAAGTTAGGAGAGTCGCCCAAGAAAGAGAAGCACAGCTATTCATATCTAGCATACCTACAATGTAGGTTCTGCAATGTAGGTCCTACATGTATATCACAGTAAAATGAGAGTGAAAGTGGAGGGAACAAAAGAGGAAGAATATTACTTGAATATGGTGTCTGGGACAACAGAGTTAGTTACTACAGATACTCTACTGTACTAAAAATAAAGACGATTGACGGTCGTACTATTTCATGGATCAATCGTCCAAATATTTATTACTATGCACTACTTTCACTTCTCAGGGATGGAGGCTCCATACATATAATATTAGTGAGTGTGTGTGTGTGTTGGTCGTAAAGTCACTCATTTTCCACCCGAAAAAACTTTCCGTCACCATGTCACCATCCGATCAGAGAGAATCCCATCATCATGACAAACTTGAATGATTGCTGTCTCCGCATCCCGTGCACAGTCCCATCCATTCCATGTATTGTCTAATGTACAGTTATCCTCATCCTCCTCTCAATCACTCTCCCCCCTTTGACAAAGTCTATTTGTCCCTTCCTCATTTTCTCTCTCCTTCACCGACGCGACAGAGGGAAAGGAGGAGAAGAGTTGGTCCTGGGTTTGTTGTATCGTCATTGAGCTCTCTCTCTCAAGAAAAGTTTAGTGAAATTTAGTTCATACTTTCCTCATCCAGTCTCCTCCACATTCCACCGACCCACCCCCTTCATCACAAGTCAAGTGCTCTGAGCACTCAAGTACTTTGGAGATAGAGAGAGAGACTGGGAAGCGATGGGAGTATCAACGAGCAATCAATTTTGTTTGACAAATCAATTACATCCCATCTTCTACCTCCTTCAATCATTCACTATAGTGAAGGAGGAGGAGGAAGATGAAAAGGAGGATGAGGATGAGGGGTTGGCAGGTAAATGAATTAACTCACTATGAACATCTTCAGTCTCTCTCAACTTTTCATCCCATGACAAGTCTACCCACTCATTGATTTATAATTAGGTTAAGCAGGGAATTATAACCGGACAAACTTTTGTACAAATGGGAATTCAGAAGTAACCTAACCGTTGATCCTACTTGAATAAAACGGTGTCTGGTTTTTAAAGTACCAATCCATCTTTAACGTGGGATGATAAAATCCTCAGAATTTAATTATGTAATCAGCCACAATACAATTTGTTTCTAAACAATTGCTTAATTGTGTTTTTTTCACCAGAAAATATTGATTTGAGTCAACAATTTTTTCTTGTCTTTGTGTTGCGCATTTTGCATTCCAAATGTTATTCATAAAATGAACATCCCTGGAATCTTTAATTAAAATAATTTTTTATAATAGTAAAAGTGGTTCAAAAAATGAAGGCAAATTTAATTAATTTAATTAATCCCTCCCCACAAGCCAATTATGAGAGAATGAATAGTGTAGCGTCCTCAAAGGCAGAGGAAATCCAAATCCGTCCTTTTGACTTCCATCCCAGCTTTCTCTTTTGTAGGAAAGTTTGTCCAGGGGCAAGAGGAGGAAGGGAGAGGAGAATGAAAGAGTAGCCTTTTGTACAGTTTTGAAAAAATACTTAATAACCACCCAAACAATATCCCAGGAAATAAGAAAGGATAGTGAGAGAGGGGAGGGGGGAGGGGAGAGGGGGAGGGGATAAACCAGTTTGGTGTCACGGTTTGCCGGTTTTGAAAGACTTGGTTCTATACTCCCTTTTCTTTCTATCCTCTCCTCCTCTTCTGTATTATCCAGAGGAGAATCCACAGTTTGTGACCAACAAAGACTTCATCTCGTGTATTTTGATATATCATTGTAGAATGTGGAGGTCTGTAGTGTGTACACTGTACACCGAAGGGAATTTACTAAAGCCTTTCTCTCTCTTCCCACACACTTAATCAAAAGCTTGATACCATCTTGTCTTTTATTTTGACACAGTTTCCCCAAAATCAGATACAAGACACTTTATAATACTCTTGTGGAGTCTTTTATTCTTGCAATATGTAACCCTGTTTTTGTTCTCCTCATTTAACCCTCTTTTGGCTATCCAACTCTCAAACATTCAACTTCTTTGGGGTTTTGCGATTTTCAATTTTTTTTTCAAAAAATCACATTCACGACAGAAAAAATCGATGAATTTTTTCACAGTTTACAAAACCCAAACACACACGCACATACATGATGGCATTGCAAATTGCAAACCACCCTCTGAATCATTCAATGTACGAAGATTTTGCTGACCAAGGATTTCTTCGACTGAGCACATCTATTTAAAAAATAGAGAAAGAGAAAGTAGTTCTCTCTTTACAGAAGGAAGACTGAGGGATGACCGGAAGTTTGAATGGAGTCTTGAGCACATCCCTCCCACATTCTTAACAACATTTCTTTTGAGACGGGGGGAAGACTGAGGGAGGGGAGGCATAAGGAAGCAATATTTCCTTTTTCTCTCTTTTTCTTCACAGTCGATTAGTCCCCTGAAGTTATAGGGAGGAGGAGGAGAACAAGCAGAGACCTACGCAGTTTTGTGTCAATAGGACTAACCCGTCCTGAAGAATAGAAAAAATAATGGAAAGTAACCAAGAAATCCGTCAAAAAATTTATGGAGCATCTATTCAACTGGAGTAAGAAGAAACTACACAGACAACGCACAAAAATCCACACACAACACACACATGCACACACAACTTCTCGTGATCATTCAACTCGTTATTTATTACGCTACTCTGAGTATGGGGAGTGAAGGCGTGATAATTCTCATTTTTCAAAATTTCTCTCTCTAAAGCACACACACCACGCACAAGGAAGAGAGACAGAGAGTATTAGGGGGAGCTTCAGGGCACAGAGATGCGATGCCCTATTCTGAAAGTCCAAATCACAATCCACATCCAAATGTCACACACTCACTGTCTTCATGTAGAAAGAAGAAGAGGAGGAATGGAAAGGCTCATATTTCTCAAAATATCTAAGGCTAAAATCTACTGTCACTGCATTAGCTCCTGACATGGAAAAGGAAAAAGAATTTTGGGTAACAAATTTCTGGCCTACAAAACCCGGCAATGCTTTTTGTATGGGTAAAAAAATTAATATAGTTAAAACAACCAAGAGAGAGAGACTCGACGGGGTTAGCCATGCATTTATTTTACAAGGAGAAAGGTAGTCGTCAGACCTCCTTTCAATTTCAATTCATTTTCATTGAAACCTCCGATTCTGAGGTTTAGAAAATTGAAAGAGGAGGACGTCTTGACTGGGACACATCTCAATACAAATTTCCATGTTCTGCCTCTCGTGTTACAAAATATTTTGCAAAGAATCAAAGTATTACTCTGACCATGGCCGCATACTTTATTTATTTTAAAAATCTCAGCTTCCCAGAAATCTGACCGCAATGATGGGCCATTAGTGGATCTTTACATGGTAGTTGCAATTGCAGATTCTCTGTAATGTCGGCTATTACGTAAATAACTCTCTTATTTACTTTCACATGGCTCTCATTCTTATGTAAATAGTGAAGGAGGGCAGAGAGAAGTCGATTCTCAGATTTGAAGGGTTCAACATGACCAAGCCGAAGAAAACCGAAGAGGGGAGGAAGATGAGACGATTATAAGGAGTGATGGGATGTCGGATACTTCTCTTCAGATAATGGATAAGAACAGCTCGATACACTCACTGATAACCAAAGATAAATGAAAACTTTGTTTGAGTGTGTGTACTTTCTCCGTTCATATATTTTTGGAGTAATCCATCCTCTCTTTTTTATTCTCCAGTAAAATCCTCTGCTAACAGTTACTGGATAAGAGAAAGAGAGAGAGAGATGTTCATGTACATCCGATTCCCAATATCTCCGTTTCCTACGTACACACAAGCATCGCTACAGGCACAGTTTCTCTCATTCAGTTCGTGTTGTAGAGAAAGTGAGAGAGAGACACCATAAAGGATATTCTTAATGAGACAAAATTTCCCTCCTGGCTTCCCAAGTTTGTGTAAATTGTGCGCGCTGTGTACTCTGGAGTGGATGTATGTATGGGTGCACATGAGTATAGAAAGACTCAAGTTTCTCCACAAAAGATTCGTACTTAGCTCTCCATTTTGTCATTGCCTTGTAATTACGGATATACCCGACTAACATATTCCTCCCTTCATCCTCCTCCCACGCATCCTCATTCCATAGTAATTAATGTTAAGGGGAAAATATGCCAGAATTTTCCTTTTGAAAAATGTGTCATGTCGAAACTTGTGAGTCTCACTTGTGTCCTAATTTTTTAAAAAGATAATTGTAAGTTAATATTAAGCTGAATACCCCTGAAATATTTGTTCACGTAGTGTCTTCCTATATCGAGGCTTGTAGTGAAAGCGATAGTGAATTAGACATATAAATCATCGGAGAGGGAGGGAGAAGAAAGTTGAATTTTCAGTCTTCCCTTCCGGTCGTGTGTGTCACAGAGGAAAATGTCACTTTCTCCATGTATTATATATCTGTATCTTGGAGGATGACTTTCTTTATGGAAATCCTCAGTTGTTGAAATAGTCATTGGTCATGGGTAACTCAAGAGCCAATAAATTGAAGGCAGTCATGAGAACAGTCAAATCAGGCTTATACAGATCCTGGATTATTAACCTTTTGTATGTATTTATGTACAAGTTGATGACATATTTGTGTCCATGTCACTTCCTTAAAAAATGTTATAAAATATCCGGTGACCTGAGAACCGTGACTGAGGTCACAATTCATTGTTCCCTCTTCCCTTCCTCAACTTTGAAGAATGTAAATATAACAATGGATGGTCTCTAAATAAATTCTTCAAAGTTTGGTCCTCGTATCTAGGAGAAAGTCCTTCTCTTGATACAAAATAAAATGTGCGTTTGTGTAGTAAACACAGGAAAAGGTTGAGATTTCAACGTCAACGTGTGTATAACTTATGAATAAATATTACCTGATTTACTGTCTACACATTTCCCATATTATAACACACAACGCAACACAATACAGTGGATTCATACAGGGAAAGTGTAGCTGTTTTTCTTTTTCATGTAAATACAACATTATCATAATGGAGGAATCCGAATTTATTACGTCAACATTAAATTCCGAGCGTTTCATGCAAAATAATGCACAATTGTATACAAAGTTTATGCAAAATTTTTCTGAGGTACACATCAATCCACCTACAAACCTTTTCAGTGTATACATAAATGTGAGCAAAAATACAATTACAGTCACAATAAAAATAAAAGATTTTTGTGTAGAAAGATCAGATAAGAAGAGAATCTTCTTCTTTTGCAAGGAAATATTCTTCTCATGTATTCAACACACATATTTATTTCACACGGAATGGGCCACAAATTATGATTCACCAACCCAACGCCGTTTATATCCCTCCCCAACTTTTATCACCCTGTACATACCATCTTCAAGCTAAAAGATTTTGTCCTCCGCTCTCAATCTCTCGAGAACACGGAAAGACATTATTTTTATGTGCTGACTGTCAAAGCAGCATTGAACTCTAATCTCCATTCTTTGCTATACAAAGAAAATAGCACAGGAATGCACAAAAAATTATGAGCTGCACTGAGCCTTGTGAAGTCAACATGTTTTACTAATGTTTACTGTGGCCACTAAATCCCTCGGAAAGAATTGTGCATTTCTGCCACAGATAATCTTGACCTGTAAAATTGTCAAAAATAAATTTTGTGACAGATTTCTCTGTGCAAAATTCATTTTACAAAAAATATGACTGTTGACTCAAAAATTTGATTACAATTTCTATAAAAGTCCAAATCAAAATGAATGGAAAAATGTCCATATTACTTCGAATATTCAGGAAAGAAATATATATAGAAAAATTTAAATTCGGACGGGATCAAATGAGAAAGAAAAGGAATATAAACAGCCCTTTCAACTCTCCGCATTTTGATGTTGTACGTCATTACTCTGGTTAGATAAGAAGAGGAGGAGAAGGAGAAATGGAATAAAAAATAAAAAATTGACCACTCAAAACTAATGTTGTAAATTCCATGTAGTGGAATCAAAAAGCTTTCCCTTCCTTTCCCCTTGATCTGGTCATCAAGAAGATGGGGTGGGATAGTGGAGAATATGCTTTTCCTCTGCTTTACACATACACATGTGTGTGTGTGTGTTATGCACTGTGTGTAATATAATGATGAATTACACGATGGGATGTGTAGTCCACTTTGAATTTTGTTTTGCCCTTCAAAATCCCTACACAATATTTTCCCTCTCGCTTTCTCTTTTTTATATGTATGATCGCATGCATGATTCAGCTAAGAGGATTTCTTATTAGAGGAAGTGGCATTACATTACATGGAAAGGTTTTTCTTTCATGGAAACAACTGTCCTTGTTTCCTAACCCTCCTCCTTCTCCTCTGGGTAAAAATAAGAATGAAGGAGAAGAAGAAAAATACAAGGAGATATAATGCATGCAGATCGTGATCTTAGCTTCAGAGATATGTGCACACTCACACACACGTGCAGAGTTGAATCCATTATTTATGTTTATTGGCCACATACTTTCCTTCTCTTTCCCCTCTATTTCTCCCCGCTTTCTCTCTCCTTTCCACAAGTCCCATCTCTGAGGAGTCTAAATCTAAAAACGTGCTACAAAGAGTCTTGTCAGACTAGAGTGGAGCAAGAGGAAGGGAAATAGAAAGAAAAAGAAAAAAAACCTCACAAAAGAACATTAGAGTCTCTAGCACGAAGGATCCTCCTATTGTTGCTCCTCCCGGCATTTTAGCTACTGTAGTGGTTGTAAGTGAAAAATTTTGGAGGCATGACAGTAAGTTGAATGTAAAGTAGGATGAGGAGTAGTAGTAAAAGGAGGAATACACAATACAAAAAAATTGTATTCAACTTTCTCCGGGAGAAATAAAAGCATTTGACGGGAACAAGACATTCCAGAGAGGGAGAGAAAGAAGGTATAAGGATAAAGGGCTTAGTATGGATACATGGGAGTGTGAGGGTCTGAAAAAATTAATAATTATAATAAATACAAGAAATTTCATGGATTACGTAATACAACACAACCATGAAAAATACTTAATTCTTTGTGCACAGATGTAAATTATGTATGTAGGGCACAACACAAAAACAATTTCCCTTCAGGATATGATAAACATTTGAGGATGTATCCATTTAAATTTCCATGTGAAAACTCTGTTTCCTTGCTTGTGCGTGTGTGTGTGTACATGGAGAAAGTTCATGTCTCTGGATTTTTTGGAAGAAAGAAGGACGTCACAAGTTTCACAATGCAGAAGGAAAGAGAAAAAGCAAAACGTATAAGGGAAAGTGTGTCTGTTTGTCCTACAAACACTGTCACTGCCTTTTTTATCTAACTCTCTCTCACTCTCATTTTGGAGTGGAGTGACTTATTAGTTAGTTAGTTGTCTCTCTTCCTTTCTTCCGTTTCTTCGTAAGTACAATGTATTTGTGCAGGCTGAGTGTGTGTTTCATTGGTCGTATTGCTTACTGGCTTCTGTTGGACAAAGAGGATCAAGAAAAAGAGAACTGCAAAAATGTTAACTTGAGCAACGGACTTTCTCCCTCTTCTCCCTCTAAGATGCACTTTAGCTTCAAATGTTGTCTACATGTGAATGGAAGCGTACTTTCACCCTATATTTTCCCTTTATATTTTACAAGGAAGTAATATGTGATTGAGTTAGAATTTCTTGCGTAACTCCAAAAAAACACACATTGCAGAATCTCTCCCTTCCCTTCCCTCCTTTCTACATGTTTATGTTTGGGATATAGAAAGAAAGGAAGAGAAAGAGTGGGAGAAAAGGGGGAAAGCCGGTTTAAAAGCAATATATTACAGTCCTTGACTATTTGTCCTAGTCTCTTTTATTTTAGTCAGTCGATTCAGCTGGCCATTAGAAGAGTGAAGCTCTACTTAACGTTCCGCTTCCTCTTTTTTTACTCAATATTTTCTTTGTTTCTCCCCCTTTTTGTCTGCAAAACTTGAAAGCCGTACGTATACACGTATACGGAGAGTAGAGTGGGTATGTTGGGGGTTTCCACACACATATTCTACAGTTAGTTTTGACAGTTAGTCCCATAAGAATGTCTGTATGGAATGAATTTTCTATATTCTGCACGTATGAACTAGTTTTGGGTCATAGAAAGTTGAGTCATTCTGTATCCTTTCCTCACATGTGAGGATTCTCCCCTTTTATTTTGAAGAATGTTTCTCTCTCTCTGACTCCCTGTTTGTGTGTTTGTGTGGTACGGAGGAAAGCTTTTGTCAACTGCTATGAGGAAGGGATAGCTTAAACATGAATTATATATTTTTTTGTTCAAGAGTGTCTACAAGTATGGAGTTGTAAGCTGAAAATAATGTTCATGGGATGAAAGTGGACGAAAGAGAGTGAAAAAGTTTCATTTCTGAAATTTACAGTCCAACTTCCTCAACTCGAGTTGACTAGACTACAAAAATTGTGTGGGAGGAAAAGAGAAAAAGACTCACATTATAAATGGCGTAGATGAAGGGGTTGCAACAAGAATTTGACATGGCCATCTGAAACAGTTATCAAAGACATTTGTAAAACATTTGTTTCTTGTACTTACTTGTTTTCCCTAAACCCAACCACCTTTCTCTTATCCTTTTATCCTTTTAAAATTTCAACTTGGATTTCAGAATATGAATGTCGTGGGGCGTTCAACTTTTTTCAGGACAAAATTTTTTATATGGTGCGTAAAATAATTTGTGGAGGAGAATTAAATTAACGTAAAGATATAATAGAATGGACTCACTAAATGCATTGCAAACCATGCCATGTTTATGTACTGGAATCTGAAATGGTCATAATAATTTTTTTAAATTATATTTTTTATGTATAAAATTGGATACAAAATCTCCTCAAACTATTTACGTCCCAATGAAATGTTTATGAAATATTGTGAAAAATGTTTTTCTTACTCGTTTATGGCACTAAAAATACTCTGAAGAAAATTATAGGTTTGTAAAGGGAGCCAACATAGACCAAATAGTAGGACCTGGAATTAATCATTTTCATCATTACAATGCATAATACAAAGTTTGCCAGAGTAATTCATAAAATCGATATTAAATTTGAATGAAATGAATTCAAAAACTTACCACCACAGCCAGCATTTTGATAACCTGGAAATAAAAATATAATTAACATCAAGAAATCAATTGGAATTTTGTATCACAATGTCATTGCTCTAACAATAAGATACCCTAGTCATTCAAAAGATAAACTTTCTCTTGTCTGAATTGTACAATTTGAAATTGGCAAGAATTGCGTCCCAGTTCCTGTTAGGAAGATAATTTCTGTGAAAAGAAACACGTAATTTTCCATGATGGCGTGCGTCTCAATTTTCTCAAATTTGATTCTGGAGATGGATTTGACCTCCTATTATACCTCTCTGACCGTCAAAAAAAAGTGCGCCGTTTTATCGCTTTTGGGCTACCATAGTCGGTATACTAACCATTCCACAGTGTCCATCAATTCTTTCTCTCATGAAGAACATGCATAGAGGGCTGTAGACTTTTTTATGAGGAAAACTATTTCCCTGATGACTCTCTTGGGGGATTCATTTAATAGTAGTAGGCTAGACTACTCAAACTACACAAGGTATGTAGGTACGACAAGGTTTGTTTGATCTCACACGAGTATTTTTTGCATGTCTTTCTCCTCTCCTAGAATTTCTTGGCTAACTTTGGGGGAGGATCTGTGGTGAAATAAGCCACAGCTGAGAAAACATCAATCAACCAACAGCTCCCACAATTTATTGTCCTTTCACTCCGATCAATTTTGATTAGCCCGTAGTAAATGACGCGGTTGGTTTCATCTCATTCCCTAGATGTGTGTCATGATGCCTACCGTGCAAGTTGCAACTGTCAACAGTTTCCCCCTAATTGATATTTATGTCGAACTTATTTCTCTGTCAGCTCCCCCGCTTTCTCTTTGTTTTCCAAACACAGAAAATGACAAAGGAACCACGTCATAATTTAATACATATTCCAGGAACACTTTCCAATTATACAAAATAAAGTTTTACATCGGCCTTTTCTTTAAAATGTTCATAGAGATTTGTTACATGTGGGATGGAGGTCATGGAGGATGTCACAAAATTAAAAAACATTTTAATTAAGAAGAAATTCATAGGGGGTCATGCATGGCATTACAGGTGTTGAGTACATGTCATGTGTTCAAAGGTTTAAATACTCGTGTTAGCCATCTATTTACACAGTCAAATGTCTTAACGAAGTTATGGAGAAAGTCTATTCAAAAAGTTTGTGACTGTCATGTACCTAAACTATTTAATAATCAACAAGATTGACAAGTAAAATAATAATACTAATAAAAAGTATCGTAATTAAGTTTCTTAATTTTTGGCTATAATTGCTTTCTCTATCTCTACATTTAAAGGGAAATTGGTTTGATTTCCAGGATCAAAAAATGTTTAACCGGATAACGTTCAATTCCGTCAAGGTGGAATATTTTGTGATTGATGCTGCGATTATGAAGAATCTTATGAGTACTCGCAATCTAAATTCTTTAAAACATTTTGGGACAACAAATTTTCTCTAAATTTATAAATTTGTAACAAAAAACTCTCTCCACCATCAAAATTTGTCTCACGTTTCTGCTACAGCCTAAAAATATAGCCAGACCTCAGGAATTTGAAAAATGTTCCTAAAATAGTAAACCAGTACCCCACTCTTCTGTTTTATTATGTACGTAATTCACAAAAGTGTCCCCCATTAATTTTGTTTAAAAGTTTATTCTACTCAATAAACAAAATTCCTTTTAAATTACTATACAATATATGTATACAACATTAGTACATATATAGATTTTATACTGTGCACTCTCGACTTGAATCAATACAAATTTGAAAATTCCAGCAGCTCAACTCCCCTCCTCGAGTTTGGAATTGGACGCCGACGGATTTACTTGACAACGGGAATTGAAAAGAAGATGAATTTTACACTCACACTTTCAGAAAATCCCTCAACGAAGGTGGAGAAACACATTCAAAGAGAGAAAAGAAGTAGAAGATGGACAAAAACCACACACTTCATGCTGTGATCTACTTAAAGAAACGGCTAAAAACTGACTTCAACAGTTTGACTGAATCTGACAGTCCTTCAGATTTATAGTGAACTTGAACCAATTTCAGAGAGAGTGAGAAAAACTTTATTCAAGTCACTTCTAATTGCAGATTAAAAAAGATTGTTTGATTTTGTTCTCCATTAAAATGTACATGACCAACTGCATACAGGATATCTTACTTCAAATCACATCCCAACATTTTCATAATATGAAAAAGACCCAACTGAGAAAATCTCTTTTCTGCTATGGTATTACTATTCAGGAAAAACGTCACCAACTCGAACGACATCAACTTGTATTATCATCGTAACCCCATTACCGTCAACTTCGGTTATACTTACAACAAAATCTGATTAATCTGGAGGTCAGAAGGTTCACTTTGATCTAACAAATGCAAACACACAAAACATACACTTGATTATATTTTGACTGTCATTCATCTCTATTTATCGTGATCCTGGACGGAAAGGGTGGCGGGTAAACACAGTTTTTGAATCAAGTTTAGTTTCCCCGGATATTCATTTCAAACACACATACAGTGAGTCAAAAAAAGATATGGAATGTAGCTTCTTGCGGAGAAAACTGCCTGTAATTTCAACAACAGGCGCTTACGTTAGTTGAAATTCACATATGTTGTACCAAATCCAATGCTCTACAACATCCATAGACAAATATACTTGCATTGACCCATGTCTACTGAGAACAGGGTGATATATAGAAAAAGTACTTATTTTACGCCAAAAATAGATATGGCATTTTTCGTTTGACAACGATTGGATATCGACCGTAGACGTTTTGTGATAAGATTCCTGCCTCCACATTCTCGGAATGCCTTCCTTCATTAAGGAGAAATATATCCAGGGCTTTAGTGTTCAAAAATGGGTCGTGGTAAAAACTTTACTTACGAGCAGCGAGAGCTCGTTATAAATAATTATAACCAGGGTGAAAAGTACAAAGATATTGCGAGGATCCTGAAAATTAAGGAAAAAAGTGTGAGGGAAATAGTGCGAAACTGGAAAAAAACGGGACTTGTGAGGAATAATCAACTACAGG